>JARFNZ010129089.1:0-12451 GCA_031763405.1 Balanus nubilus
CACACACACACACACACACACACACACACACACACACACACACACACACACACACACACACACACACAAACACACGTGTGAGAGAGACGTGATGCAAGCGTGAACGGGCTTAATATGCTCACATGGAACAATACTCAGCTGTTTTTGTGGAATCGCCGCCTGCTACAGAACGTTTATTATCATCAGTATTGGGAGCAAAATGAATTGGTACTGAGAAGTGCCTGTAATTACCAATAAGCAAACTAAATGAGTACGGACAATTACCTGGAATAATCAATAAGGACATATTTCTTAATAAACTGAACAGGGAAAACAATCCGACAAAAAAGATACCTTTGGGGAAACATTCAGAATATATGGTCTGGTTTGCAGCACAATTGATGTTTAAAGAGCACAATTGAAGTACAATTAAACGATATGTGTCGGTGTGGTTTACAAAAATTAAATATCGCCTACAAAGTGTTCTCCGTATGAGATGGAGCGTCACCCACCCTGAGTGTTATCTCTATTGCGAGTAATAATACCAGACAAATATAATTCGCGTAGCGTCCCGACGATGCCTCTATTCACACATCTAGTCCAGCAAAATAGCAACTCAATTTCGTGAAGCGCCAAATTCATACAGCAAGTGCCCGGTATGTTTTCAGAAATGTATGTAGAGAGCTAAAAGGAAGCGGCACGTATTGTGCTCCCAACAGCCTGCCAGTCCGGACACTTGGCCTTCCCTGAGCCTGGCGTATGACGATGATGAACGACTTCAGCATGATAGGAGCAACACCCTCCGGCCCTGGCCGCCCCTGTGACTGATGCGTCCTGACTGATGTGACTGATGTGCCGGGCTGTCGCGGGCACCTCGGAGGACATTGAGGACCTGTTGCAGGCCAGAGTCCCACACATCAGCTGTCCACCCGCAGCCCGCAACAAGACGGATGGCCTCGGGAGGGACAGGCGACGATGTCGAGACATTGGGAGCCGGGACGCCGACGCAAACTAAACACCGCCGTCACCATTGATGAGAACAGAGTTGGAGTAACAACTGCCAAACGTCCCTCGACACATACTCGTATAGAATATATTGCTGAATGTCACAGTAAAATCGAAATTTCACATTGGAAGTTTTGGAAGCAGATTTGTCAATAAACATACCAACTAATGCTTGGTCAGGCGTCCATCGCGTTGCACCCACGCAAAGTTTAACTGCCACTGGTCATTTTTCTCTCATCAACGTTTAATTAAAATTACTTAATTTATGTGGAAGGTGAGCTGATGCAATCAAAACTCTGAATCAACTGAAATATGCTGCTTACAGCTGAGGGTGATCGAACAGTCAACACAAGCTACCCTACATCAAAGGCGACACATTTCAAAGAAACCGAAGAACGCTGAAAATATTGTAAAACGGACCACCACAGAGTCGGCGGGGGGCTTCCTGGCTGTTTGCAAGCTTCCAGAGCGACCAAAACAGCTGACGGTAAGCTATGGGCTGAGGACGTCAGAGCTGTTTGGTGGGGTGCCAACAGCACGGCACCTGCACCTGCACCCGCTCGGCTGGCGATGTCGCAAAATGTCGTGTAAACATGCGACACTGCGGCGACAACGCCGGTGTCGGCGAGTGCAGCCCGTCAGGGCACACGTAACCCACCCTTTATCCAACACTGCGCAACCACCGACAAGTTCTATCCGCGATACAATACCGCCTTCATACAACCAAGCAAATGAAGACATTCAGTGAGTACAAAGTTGATGTAAGGCATCCACGTCTCCAGCTATCTCTGTAACGGTGCCGGCGCGGCGGTGGATAACTTCGTTAGTAACTCCGCCCTCTTAACGACAATCATTTAAATCAGAAGTGTTACTGTCACGCTTGTTATGGCACAACTGCCACTGCATCTGCGCTGCGCCTGTGTCCGATGTTCGCACTGGAAACTCGTGTGCTGCGTCATCACGCTCTGTCCGTTTAGCGACACACAGGCTGCAGCAGAGGCGCAGCTTCTCGAAAAAGTCGAGGGGCCGAGGTGGGATACAAAAATATCAGGGTACCAGCAAAATCCAAAGAAGATGCTAGTTTCTCCCCGGATCTGACCCACTTCCTCGTCCAAGTCGAGGAGTTTACTCATTGTATAGCCCATGTTGGAGGGGCCCCAGCTCCTCCAACCGAATACGGAACTACATCCCTGGCCCGCAGGTCGTCGTCTCATCAGTCTCAGAGAAAGACGCACCGACCTGACGCGTCCGACGTTCGCAGTCTGCAAGGAGTCGGGACACCGTGTCGATACGAACGGCGAGGCTGATAACATGTCAGAGCAGTCTGTCCACCGACGGGCCAGCGTCACTGACGGGCCATCGTCACCGACGGGCCATCGTCACCGACGGGCCATCGTCACCGACGAGCCATCGTCACCGTCGAGCCATCGTCACCGACGGGCCATCGTCACCGACGAGCCAGCCTCACTGACGAGCCAGCGTCACCGTCGAGCCATCGTCACCGACGTGCCATCGTCACCGACGGGCCATCGTCACCGACGAGTCAGCTTCACCGACGAGCCATCGTCACCGACGAGCCATCATCACCGACCAGCAAACAACTTACAAACCTCATTGAAAACCCATGGGACGTAGGGTATGGACGTCACAAAAACTCAGGGGGCCAGCTTTGACCTGATCTTGAGGTAAAGCTAATACTATTATGGCATGACATATTTTCAGTTTTGAACTTCAAAGCTTACATTTTTTTCCTTTTGCTTACTGAAGAAAGATACATCGCTACAGAACACATTAGCAAATTTGTAGCGATGTTTAATTTTCTTCCGTAAGCAAAATATACAAAATAAACTAAAATTTCCTCCAAAAAGAGCCTTACTCCTCGTTCCTACGCCTATTTAAAACCCGACCACGACTCTGGCGTCCCACCTCAGGAGACACAGCGCCATACACATGCTGCCAACAGATGTGCGTTCATGACGCCCGCCCCTCTAAAAACGTCACACCGTGCAGGCTTCAGCGCCTCCGCCCACGCCTTTCAGCTCGGACGGAACGGGTCGGCTTCGATGCCAAGTTGGCAGCCTATCGAAGCTGTGTGGGAGGGACGGGGAGGGAGAGTGGGAGGGGGCGGTGGGCGGTGGGCGGTGGGCGGTGGGCGGTGGGCGGTGGCCGGCAGGCGGCCCTAGGCGGCAGTGGGTGTTGGTGGGCGGTATGCGTTTGTTTGTTTGTTTGTTTGTTTGTTTGTTTGTTTGTTTGATGGTGTGTACCGGTAGTGGTGGTGGGATGGAGACGACTTGACCACCCCCCGCAGCCTCACCACTGGTCTCGCCGGCCGTGCGCAGGAGCCATCATCTCATCTCATCTCACCACAGCCGTCACAGAGGACAGCCCCCCCCCCCCTGAACTGCAGCACGTGCCTGCCGTCCCGTCCCGTCCACCGTCGTCTCCGGCGGCGGCCGGCTCCAGTTTCTATTATGAACGTGTCTCGGAGCAGTGTCTGACACTCGCCCGGACAGGCGGACACGGCGACAGACGCTGTGCTTGGCACCCACAGCCCGGCACTCACTCGCGGTGACACGATGACAACAGGCCGCGCTTCATTAAAGTCGAACATGCTTCAGCCGGTCTAATTTATTTTTTACCGCCCCCCCCCCCCCTCAAAAGCTACGAATATATATATAAAGTCGGACGTCATATCCAAGCTCCATTCAACAACACTAATGGGTGCTGAAGCACATCTACCTGTGTCTGATGTAAAATATGAATTCGTATCGCCTTCGTGATACGAATTGGCATCACCTTCGTGATACGAATTCGTGATGCGAATCGGTAACCTGACCACTCTAGATTCATGGCCTAAGCTAACGGCCATTGATAACATAGATGAACGGCATTCAATTCATTTGGGCTATTTTCCGCCGAAAGATCATTATATTGGTACACAGGTCCTGAAGGCTTGTCAATAGTCAACTATTCACCTAAAAATGCTGCATGAATCGACGGAATGCAAACCAGGTAAAACGAAAAACTGCCTTGCTCCGGTAAGTTTGGACAGTGTATAAGTGCTCATCTGACATTAATGTCAACTGACATGGCCACCCCATGCGCATGTAATGAGGGAAGCACTGACTGAGGCCAAGCCTTCTTCAGCCAGCGGCAGAGAGAACGTACCTGAAGCCCGTAGGTCGCCACGGCAGGCACCGGATTGGGGCACGCCGGTATCAGAGTGGAGATGAGGGTACACTGCGACGCGCCTGTCCAGTGACCAGTCAGACGGCTGACAATCACCGAGCTGACGTCTGTCTGTCTGTCTGTCTGTCTGTCTGTCTGTGCGGCGTCACTGCTGACTGCTGACCCGCTGACTGTACCACCACCACCGCCACCTCCTGCTCTCTCCCGTTGCAGCCGGGCCGGGCTCTGTGACTCTACAGCCGGTCAGACCCGCCACCCTTCGGTTTTCATGAGTATGCTCCGGCGGTGAACGGCCGTGTTTGAGGGCTGCCTGAAGTGCCCGGAATGCTTTAGATCGCCGTCGGCAGACGCCGCGATGAAGTCATTACCCAGGGAGCGCGTGTTGTGCTTCTCAGGGAGAGGGCCACTCTCGGATGGTCGGCTATTTCGAACTATGTCGGCTCACGCCGGACTCGTCAGGACTTCAGACCGACCGGGTACCCAGTCCCGCCGGTGGTCAAATCAGCACTCACCGCGAAATGATTGTCAGACACAACCAGCTGAGTGGGAAGACACGGCCAGCCGAGTGGGTAGTGGTATACTTCAATTAACGCTGACGAGCTGTAACTCGCACAAGTGTTGTTTTCTTTATCAATAAGTCCTCCAATGGATCAGCGCGACTAAAGAATAATCCAAACAGAACGGGTGACGCAACGGTCCCGAGCATCGAGAGTCTCCCACCCGCCAGTTGCGCTGAATAGCATCGGTATATTTGTCCCGAAAATGTGTGCGCTTGTGAACCAAAGAAACAAACTCCTCTTCAGAGAGCGAAGTTGTCGTGCCATCCGAACAGGCTCCTCCAAATTAGCTCAGCAAAGTATCGACTCGACTAGGGTCTGAGACGAACATCTCCACTAATACATTTATGGGACCGGTGATTTCACGTCTAAGACGTGTGAGAAGTTATGCCTTCGATTGACAAAAAGTTGCTACCGCTAACACTAAACCAATCAAGATTTATAAAGAAACGGCAGGTACAGCACATACACATTACACAGTTGGCATCTCCTTACAGTTGAATACGCGTAAACCGCCAGTGACTCAGTGCATTCCGAGGCTTCCAGCCACAAATAGGATGCCTCCCCACACGAGCAAAGTACGAACACGCCAGCATCTCGTCTGAGAGGAAGTTAGTGGGCGGATTCCCGGTCAAACATAGAACAAATCGCACCTGAGTCATTGGGGTTAATTTGGCCGCACCAATTACACCGAATTTAGTATGTGAACATTCAGAGTACCACAGTACCTAACACAAACAGTGCCTTCGCAACGTGCGTCATTGTGAGATTATTGTTAAGAAACGGCAATAAATTTGGCTCGTAAGATAGCATTTAGTTTATTTGAAGGGGAGACCGTAAAAATGCGTACACATTATGATAATGATTGACATTTTTGAATGATTATTATTCCATTAGAAATGTTACGATGTCTGAAGACGATAAGGCTAAAAAATAGTACGAACAGAATAGATGCCAAAAATGCTACAGTAGTTTATCAATTCATAAGTTATCGGCGTCAGTTCTCTGCCGTTACGCCAGTGTGTTTCTTCTGACACTGTCTACTGACCAGTTACTGACACTGTCTACTGACCAGTTACTGACACTGTCTACTGACCAGTTACTGACACCGGCTACTGCGGCCGTTACTGACACCGGCTACTGCGGCCGTTACTGACAACGGCTACTGCGGCCGTTACTGACACCGGCTACTGCGGCCGTTACTGACACCGGCTACTGCGGCCGTTACTGACACCGGCTACTGCGGCCGTTCCTGACACCGGCTACTGCGGCCGTTACTGACACCGGCTACTGCGGCTGTGCAGTGGGGACAGCCACTGCACGGCCGCAGTAGCCGGCTGCAGTCGGCCGGCTACACTGCAGCAGGCCTACCCTGCCGACCGGGATGACACCTGCCGGGACTCTCCAGCGACAGAGTAAATATACAGGTCCGATGACGTGTCTACAGCGGTGGTCACTGCGTCTGACGGCCCGGGAAATCGGGACATATCGCAGGCGTCGGGTGACATATGGCGGCCATTTATCTCAGCAGAGCATGACATCTCTGCAGAGATGGACACGGTGATTTGAAACGGGAGTAGGGAGGGGTGACAGCGACTCCAGAACATAAAGTGATTCGTTTAGATATTTATAAATTGAACATGACTATTTATAAGATACTGACACAATAGCTACATTGTAATTTAAAGAAAAATCGTCTCGATTTGAAATAATTGTTGCTTTTTTGGAGGAGGATAACAGGGGAATACAAAAACAAGCCTTTTGGGCGCTTAAAATTACACAACTCTTTTGCTTTCTCAAGATAATCAAATAAAGTATAAAACGTTGGATTAGTATTAGTGAGAATCATGATTGTCGTCTTGTTCTTGGTAGTCGCCACTTGTGTTAATGCTCGTAAGGGCTGATAAATATGAGCAATCATCTGGTGCGCACAATATTATAACAGTATTTATCGAATGAGTATGCTGTCACACCCACATTTTGAAGTACTGGCCGGCGCAGCTTTATCACGGCTTATAGAAATGCGATAATAAATACCGATAATAACAACGACATGAGCCGTTAAATGTTGTGCATTTTAAACATAACCACTTATCAATGAAGGCAAGCATAAAGTATTGTTCAACGTACGCATGACTTAATTCGTTTACATCATTATCCAAGAAATAGTCAAACAAAATGGAAAGTATTTTCGCCCGCCAGTTGGCCGCGCCCTGATCGGGCCAAACGGCGCCGCTGATGTTGGCAGCTTCGCCAGACACGGGCCAGGGCGCGGCCCCTCCGAGTCCCAACACCTCCCCACTGTTCGGCCGCCACCGGAGGCGGCGCTCGCAGCCAGTGGAGCTCGCACGCACGGACAAACAGCCCGTTACGCAAGCGTCCGACGGAGCTGCGGCAGCCCTCCGTAACCCGCCGGGAAAGGGTTGGCCGGCGGTGCTCAAGCACTGCTGCTCCACAGCCCCCGGGGATTTGAGGAGGCGGCTCTGCAGCCCGGTGTTGAGAGCCCGCCGGCCCGTCGGTGGGCGTGGGCCGGGGGTCAGTGGGCGTGGGCCGGGGGCCGGGGGCGGGGCCGAGGGCGGGGGCGGGGGCGGGGTTGGAGGCGGGGCGGCAGGTGATAGGCTCCACACCGTGATCCACTTACCCCCGGGTAAAATTAGCCATCGAAGCCGGGCGGGCCCGTTTGGGGGGCGCCCCAGCCAACTGTGTGGAACCGGCCTGCCCCGGCTTCGACCGCCAGGCAGCGCCACCCTCCGGCAGGTTCAGGGACGACCGAAACTCTGAGAACCATTTTGTTCAGTGAATCTGAACCAGGTGCTGCGCATAAAGTCAGTCGAAACGCTTCCCTTTCACATGCGCACTTCATATGACTACCTTACATGGTTGACTTTGAAATAGCTTACTCCTTAAACGCACTCAAAATCGATCCCGACAGCCGGGACAGGCCGGTACGCAGTAAGCCTCCTCGTCCTGCTGGGAGAGAACCCTTGTCTGAAATAGCACGGCTTCCGCCACTAGTCCGCTGAGACCGATTCTCAGAGGAGACAGGCTTCGACGAAATCGCAGTGGAGGAAGTGGCTGATGAAGATGGAGGGCCGGCCCATTTCTGCCGGGCGGCTAGTCCTTCAGCCGAATGGCTGAATACTTACACTGCAGCTGGCCGTCGGTCAGTAAATCCCCGTGTTGGGGGGATCGGCTGAACACTCTGGAGCTATTGTAATACAATGTACAGCTCTGTCCGATTGCCACTCCAGGTGCTTATTCTCTGGGTCGAGCTGCATGTAGAACATTGAAGAACAGGGCCCAATTCGGGATAGTTTGGCTCCAGGCGATTCGTATTGCACTCATCCGTCGTAGGAAGTCAGAATATTTAATTTGCAGTGATGCACTAACGGTGAGACACGGCGGATCTGTCTCAAACCACGCAGGTGTCTACAAGATACTATAAGTGGGCCACACCTTTGGCGGACCCGCATCGAGAACCATCATATCTGGTCAGGAGACATTGCGTTGAAGATTCCAATAGACCTATAATAGAGTTATAATAGACAACAGGAATAAAAGGGACGAATACTAATGAATACGACCATTCCGCAAGAAATGAGTAAACAATGACCAAACAGGCAGGCGAAGCTGTTTTTTTTATGGACAGCACACACAAAACAAAAACAGCGAGAAAGACTCGCCAAGTGGAACACGCTAAGAAAAGAACACTGGCGAGAAGTGCTGGAACTGCTGCACTGTTATTAGCTCCGCCGAAGATGAATTGAGTGGGCTGAAACGGCCTCCTGTTTTCACCTAAACTACACGCTACATCCATGACCTCATCAGCAGCGCATACTGATAACATCAAAGCAAACATTGCCGGTCGTAAAGATCTGCTGCTCGGCGACACAATGCATTCCTAGCCGGGCGCAGGTGGCTCCAAACCAAACAGATCACGTATCGCCTCGCTCGTATGCGCTGCCAACAGCTCGCGAATGGCTGCCTTCATGGCTCCAAGCTATTCTGCGCCAGAGATATACAGCCAAATCCAATAGCTTTCTATTGAAGCTGGCGTATGGGTAGACACGCTAGCTCCTCAATTTAAATATTAGCTGGCGAACTTCCCAGCATTGTCTGAAAGCAGAAGTGGCTAAGTGCTACTTTCTGTTAATAATCAAAATCGCCTCTTTGACCGCGTATGGTCTCCGTGATATCTTAGCGGATTTCGGCGGGGAAAAATCGGATACCAGCAAGGCGGGCGTCACACGTCATTTTGCTTCTCATGGAATTTTCCGGTTATGCGTAGATAAATACGATTCTGGCGAACGAGCCTGTAGATTCACAGCAGTGTCAGGCATGGAGGGCAAAAGAAACAGATTGACGATACTGACCGGTGACAACTGACCCTTGCGGCCCGGAGGGTTGATGCGCACAGCGACCATGCCGTGCATCAGTAATCTGGACAGATAGCTCGATCACAAACAGTATTTGAGAAAGGAATAGATCCCGTTTATCGGGTAAGAATACTTTGAACAGGACATCGTCTTGCCGGGCCTCGTCAGCGCCCACAATGACAGCTAGTCATACTCCAGCTTTCGGAGGACACGGCGTGGCAAAAGTACCTGGGATGGTACGTGCTATGAATACGCAATGTACTCCCAGCTGCGCCCCATCGAGATCCAACGGGAGGGGGGGGGGGGGCTGATCAAACGGCAGGTGTTGAGAGGAGGCTGGAAGGCGGAAGAACGATGGGCAGCTGAAGCTGAAATCCAGCGGGAAATCCTGGCAATATGCAGGGTGTTTTAGTCTCAACCGCACAATACAACACAAACTAAAGAAAACACCATAGCAACTCCATTTTTCGATATTTCTCCGGATAAATCTTCACGAATCTCCTACATGTACAAAACTTCAAGATCCGATCCAAAAAAGTCGACCTCGACGTCGACATGTCGGCCTCGTGGACAAAGACAACACCCAGCCTGAAGGGCGCCGTATGGTGACGACATAATAGATCCAGAGCTTCAACAAGGTGTTTCAACCTTACCAGGTAGACCTTGAAACTAAAATTTTAGCTTTTAAGGTCAAAGTGAAAGAGCATGACGACCCTTCTTACCAACGACGCGGAAGGAAGCGTCTGAGTGAGGCATAAGGGCCCTATGTGCAGGGGGCGGGGGGATCTTCTTTAGATTTAGAACTAGCTACTGCATCCTCGTTAAAGCGCGCATCAGTGTCGTAGATGGTTCCACCAGGTACAGCAGCATCTTAGCGATATCCGTTGTAGCTCGTCCTGCTCGGAACGTTTCGGAGCACGCTGATTCTCCGGTCTCCTGAGCAGACATATTGATGAGAAGCGACACGAAACTTTGCATAGGTGCTCCCATTGAACCTAGCAAGAGTGTATCACAATTAAGTAAGTGATACATTACGTCGCTAACCAGGGATAAATTGTACTAAGAAAGCTGTGCGGAATTCACTGAAACACCCTGCAAAGCAGAAGTGCCGCGAAAATGTGTGGAGGGACCTCAGCGGGCGTGCAGATGGCAGCATAGATAGAGTCGAATCTTATAGGCACCGAATGTGACGTGTGCACTGTGCACATCAAAGCATAATTACTTGATATTAATGCCTATTTTTATCATGCAAACTGCAAGCGCCAGCACGGAACAAGCTTAGTTTCTATATATACTGCAGTGCACACCCGTTATTCCCGTCCCTAGATGGCACTAGTGGTAAACGCCTGAAGTTATGCTGTACCGCAAAGCTTGAAGCCAATAACTGCGGTCAGCAAGTGGGGGGAGAGGTTAACGAGTAGTATGATCATCAAAACAATACCCTTGACGTTGCAAACAAAATTATTGTGTGAATTTCGTCATGGAAAAATAAAAACACGGAAAAGCATTCCTTACCAAACATTATCTCTAAAAGCTAAACCCGAATGCACACACACCAAACTCTAGCCGTGTGTACAAAACATGCTAAAAAAAAAATCCTTTCGCAAATTTAGTGCTGTTCATATTTGGCATCGTCTAGAATTCGGACGGAGTCCAGGTTACTTCATAGTCCGCCGAACTTACATAATCTTAGGACACAACTCATAGATCCCACAACCCACCCACCGTGCATCCCACAACCCACCCCGCGGCACCACCCTCCATCTCCCTCCCCTCCAGAAGCCGGCCAGGCCGGGCAGGGCGGGCAGCACCGGGCCGCCGCCGCGCTGGCCCGTGACGCGCTCAGCCGGCCGCTGTATTTGTTCATCGGCGGAGGCGCGGTAACCCTAGCCCGGCGGGCAGCGGAGGGCGGCGGCAGGAGGCGCCGCTGCCGGAGCCAGTCTGGAAACTGGACGGCTGGCTGGTGCCGCCCCGGGCCCCGGTTGGCCCGCGATAGGTCGGGCAGTGCCCAGAGCTGGCGCGTTCCAGCGCTGCAATGTATATTTAGCCCTCGGCTCCGATCGGCCGAGCCCGGCGCCCTGGAGAGGAGGCACAACGGTCTGAGGAGGAGACAAGGAGGTCTGAGGAGGAGACAAGGAGGTCTGAGGAGGAGACAAGGAGGTCTGAGGAGGAGACAAGGAGGCCTGAGGAGGAGACAAGGAGGTATGAGGAGGAGAGAGGGAGGTTTGAGGAGGAGAGAGGGAGGTTTGAGGAGGAGAGAGGGAGGAATGATGAGGAGACAGGGCGGTCTGAGGAGACAGGGAGGGCTGAGGAGGAGACAGGGCGGTCTCAGGAGTCGGGGAGGATTGAGGTGACCAAATTCATAGAAATCCAATGTTTTTATCCTGTGCCGAGGCTACAAATATCAGCCCAACTATATTTTACCGCTACACCAAACTCGAGTTATCGGCACAAAACTTACAGCGAGTTAAAAAGATATGCTAAATTATAAATAATCACCCAAATGTCTATGCACTATCTTTTCCTACTTAATATATTCCAATAAAGGTAAAGGAGGTAACAAAAATTATGTCTAATGTCAAAAGTATTACGTAATAGCACTCGGGTATGATCCGAAATGGGTTTCGGCCAAATTGGAACGAAGCTGAACGATCCGGTCACAAGCCAAAGAAGATAGCTCACTTTCACTGAATGTCTTGAGAAGATATCTGAAATATATCTGTATCCAATCAATATCTGAAAGACTTGATGTATTGACTCGCGTTGTACTCATGCCGCAGCGCTAACGTCTGAGGCAGTCCTCAACACGTCGTAGATTGTTTTGTTTCGTTGACTGACAGGCCGGAAACCGGTTGACAAACCGCGCCCCGGGCCGGTCCCATAATACGCCGCTCTCAGCTGCGGCTCCAGCCCTCTGGGCAGGTCATCAGTGTCACACGCCCGTCCGAGGCGGTGGCCAGCGGCCCGACACCTCGTTTCCGCTTGGCAAGCCCTGGGCAGGCATTTTGCCATGTTACCGCCTTCCATCAACATAATATGACGTCAGCAGTACACAACAATTATGTCACGAACTACAGAAACAGCATACACACGTAACCGTGTTCGGGCATGACCACATTTTCACAATAACTACCTGTTTATTAGCCCGGCCTTTCTGCTAAATCCTGGCGACAAACATGAGCGCCCGGGAAGCTATATCTGAGTAAGAAGCGCTGTCCGTCAGGCGGCAGTTTCCCAGACTAGCCGTCGCTGCAGCGTCCAACTCTCGTCTTCAGGCCTCGTGACAGCCCCAAGACCAGGGGGTGGGATGTGTGTGTGTGTGGGGGGGGGGGGGGGGGGTTTGGG
>JARFNZ010129101.1:0-11424 GCA_031763405.1 Balanus nubilus
GGGCCGCCCCCCCCCCCCCCCCCCCCCGCCAGCCGAACCCGACACGGGGGGGGGGGGGGGGCTCCAGATCTGCCGCCGCCGCGCTGCGCTCAGCCGCAGTGAGCCGTGGCCACATGTAGCAGCACACGTGGCACGGCACGGCACGGCGTGGCATGCGTGATCGATAGAGAGTCGTGGTCGCACGATGGCCAACAGCACGCTCAGGCCACTGGGAGGGGGGGGGGACCTGGTGTGGCGGCCGACCGGGACCGACGGGGAGGCCGGTGCTGCCCGGCCCGGCTCGTCGAGCATACTTCAGGGCCTGCGCCAAGTGGTCACGGCGTGCGTGTCTGACACGCCATCACGGCCGACCGGCGCTGCCGCCGTGGGAGACTGACGCGGCTCCGTCTGTTTGTCTGTCTGTCTGCCGTGTCACGGTGTCGTGACGCCGGTGACGGGGAACAAACACTCCACTGTTCCGCTGCCAGGCGCCGCGCCGCGCACCACCGCCCGCTCTCTCACACACCGACACTCGCCTCCGGAGAGGGGCGCGACTGACCGGGCCGCGCCACTCAGCCGTCTCAGACACAATGGCTGAACTGCCACCGGACTGCCGCTCTTCAGGCCGGCGAGTCAGAGGCGCACTTCGGAGGATGTGAAGGATAATGTATGGATAAGCAGATGGATAATGTAATAATTAATTTGCATGGTCGGTTGGGACATGATTGATCTTCGTGACGACTCAGAATGTTATTGATTTAAAACACGATGTAAGCCGTCTGATTCTAATTGCGGCCATAAAATTTGATGGATACCGTAACATTGAATTTCAGTAATACACTGTGATTTATGAGGCAGCTGAAACTCGAGTATCCACCAAAATAATTAATCAAACTCGATCCAATAAAATATCGGCTTCATAAAGAGCCGCGTAACGGCTGACGCCGCGGCAAAGTAATACATCATGGAGCGTAACAAATGTCAGTTGGGATTTGCAGAGCTTCGCAAAGCGCCTGGCCATCGGATCCCGTGAAACGCTTGCGCTTAAACTTCAGCTGACGGTAACGTCAATGCGCTCAAGGAACAACACGAGTGGTGGCCCGCTTGCCCGGTCATGTCGCGGTCAGGCAGGACAAGACAGGACGAGGCAGGTCACACGCCGGCTCCCCAAAAACAGGACACTGGACACTGGACAGTGATCAGACAGCCCGCACGATTGTGTAACCGTATTCTGACAAAGCGGACAGGACAGACGGCGAGGAGCTGCTGCTGTCAGAGCATGAAGGGCAGAACAATCGGCCCAGTGACGTCTGCGGCAGCTCAGTATGCTCTGATGTAGAGGGTCGGATGGTGCGAGCTGGTGGGCCGGCACCCAGCCTTGACACAGGGCGGGAGATGTGAGCAGTGACCGTCAGTGGCCGCCAACCCGCCCGGCCGCCCCAGTCCAGCCCGGTAACTGGTTCTGGGCAGTAGCTGCAGCAGCAGACAGACGCCGGGTGATCCCAGTACAAGGTCAGCTGCCCTGCCCCGCTCCGCTCGGCACTGCCTTGTCACCAGGTGCAGCCCATGGCACCTGCAGCACTGCAGAACCCACCCGGACGCCCTATCACTGCTCAAGTGCTCAGTGCTGAGGCCGCGGGCACCGATTTAGGGATGTACGGACTGTGTTTGCATATCGTAAGGCTGTTGGACAGTCGTCTTCTGGTTAACATGTTCAACGTTAGCCATTGCATTGCATAACATTTTGTTTACATGAAATAAATGAGTTGAGTTGAGTTGAGCACGATGCAGTAGGTAACAGTGGCTACTGTCTGGCAAACGTTCAGAAACAGGCGCCCAGGCCAGGCTTCTGGCAAGTGCGATCTGATTCAGGTTTAGATTCGACTCGGAGTGTGAGACGACTGGTCAGTCTCGCGCAGCTGTCAGACGATCGCCTGAGCGAGAGACCTGCAGAAGGAGGTCTGTCCTTCCTGACGATAATTCGTGAATAGGTACTTGAAAGTTGAAACGACCGAAGACCACGCTCTCTTTTATCCACACTGGTAGGCATCTGTACATTTCAGGTCATATTTGTCTTATACGATTCCTTATCTCAACTTGGAATGCGGCATGGAAGTACGTAACCTTTAAAGTACCATAAACAGATTAGCCAATATCGGTGCCCAATGGGCACATCAATTGATAAGCAGATATGCAGAAGCAGTATGAGGTGCCTAATGACCACCAGACGAGATGATGGAAAATCGTATACATATACCTAAACATAAATATCTGATCTTATCATAAAATGAGCCAATTTTGTAAACAAAACAAAATCCAGAAACATAAAACGCGTCAAGTTTAGCCGCCAGCCATGGCAATGCATTTCCACTCTACACCAACATATCAGGGCTGCGGAGTCAGCAAAATTGCATCGCCTCCAACTTCGACTCAGACACCGAACTGAAAAAAAATCGACTCTGACTCAGACTCTGATTCCACTCCGACTCCGGCCTATATCAATGCTCCAACTGCAATTACAATTACATCAGCAATTACAGGTACATTAACAATTACAGGTACACGGTCCCAGCACGGACCGTATATAACTGTTGCTAGTCGCACATCCAGTCAAGTTATATCCGCCTGCAGGCGAAAAAAAACGCGAAACGGGCACCGAGCGGCATACATTGCCAGCCGCCGGCATAGCATTCTCTTCGCTGTATTTTTACCCCCACTCCCTCCGTTCTTGGCACGGTCATTACTTTTTCTTGAGATGATGATGAAAGTTTAAGAAACTTGAAGCAGATCATCATCACATTATTTCAAACTCAGCGATGAAACGAGCATGACGTCGTTAAAAATCACCTATTATTTTATACCTGTACCAGTTATACCTGATCAGGTGTAATCTGAAATTGATGATGAAAATATGGGTAACCATAGAAAATACAAAACCCATGTTATTATATAATTTATGAATTACGTGTATACCTTTGTATAATTTTACATCTGCTCATTTTCGTTCGAGAAGGATGTAAAGTTTATATCTCCAGGTCGGTGTACATTCCACTGACCGAAGAATGCTGTCGCCAGTAGTAGTCACTTAAGTCTATCTCGGCTGCGACCCAGAGTCAGAATCAGCATTTTTTTTCGACTCCAACCCCGGCCAAAACTTCCGACTCCGACAAACTCCAACTCAAGCTTCAACTCAGACTCCACAGCCCCGCGACATAAATAGCTGAGCACCGGCACTCAGCTTCCTAGCCGGGCTGTCCCATAAGAGGCATCATACCCAGCTCCTCAGTCTGGCGGTCCCATAAGAGGCGGCTCCGGCAGCAATTAAGCCCTCTGAGGCGGCGGGAATACGGCGTGCCGACACCACGCCGGTGCCTTACCGGGCGGCCACTACTGGCGGTCAGCAGCGTCTCCCTGTACTGGCCTGGCGGCCACCACTGGCGGTCAGCAGCGTCTCCCTGTACTGGCCTCACTGGCGGCCGGTCAAACAGCGTCTCTCTGTACTGGCCTCACTGGCGGCCGGTCAAACAGCGTCTCTCTGTACTGGCCTCACTGGGGGCCGGTCAAACAGCGTCTCTCTGTACTGGCCTCACTGGCGGCCGGTCAGACAGCGTCTCCCTGTACTGGCCTCACTGACGGCCGGTCAAACAGCGTCTCTCTGTACTGGCTTCACTGGGGGCCGGTCAAACAGCGTCTGACTTCTGACCGGCGGCGGCCGGCGGTGGTCAGGGACTCGCCGGGTGGTCCCGGGTGGTCCCTCTCCGGGGCCCGGTACACGCGGCAGACCAGAGCGGGGGCGGGGGCGGGGGCGGACTGCAGGCCTGTCAGCGGCCCGGCTGTAAACAGGCTGCCATGCAGGGCAGGCAGGCAGCTGCCGGGCCGGCGGCAGACTGCAGCAGACACCATCCCGAGACGCGCTGTTTACAGCTCCGGCGCGCCAGCCGCGGGACGCTCCATTACTGACCTGCAATGCAACGGGCGCCGCGCCGGCACAACGCGGGGCCCTGTACCTACTGTAATGCAGTGGCGCCGGTGTGCCGGGATGGGGCGGACAGAGCTCCTGTGACGACGGAGAAGGCTGAGGGACGGAGCAGCGGTCCATTATCGGCCTGCAATGTGGCGGCACCGGTACGATGTGGGGACAGGGCAGTGTAGCGGCTACCGGGACCTTGTGCTGCTGCCCCACTGTCAGACATTTCCGAGATCTTCCACACATTGTGTTGAGATGAACTGGAAACACTTACAGCACGAAAAACCGGTTGATTTGGCCAGCGCTTTGACACAAATAAAGTAGGAAAACATGATCTCATTCAAAGGACTTTTTCAAGCATTTAAAATATTCCTAAGGTAATAAAGTAAAACGGAGGTATTTATATATCATAAACTTCCTGTTATAATCTGTCAGTATTCTGATTTTTTTTCATTTTAATAGCATTCCCACGTCCCTGCCTGCTGTCGTGCTGTGACACTCCTTTGACATGTGATAGAATCTGACTGATCCGCCCGCCCCGGAACCGTCTATATCTGGCCTATCAGCCGTCTGGGCTGCCGCCGGTGCAGCAGATCGGTAATCAGCATCACATCAGCAGCGGCGGCTGCTGCAGACAGACGATCAGCAGGGCGGTCAGCAGTCAGCAGGTTCCGCAGCAGCCACGTCCGGCTGAATCGTGCCGTTCTCACCGGTCCCTGCGCAACTACGCACATTCAGCGGTTGCTCTTAGCCTGCGGACCGTCCACGAGCACGGCAGCCTCTGAGAGCCGGAGCGGAGCTTCTGATAGGAGGAGTCGGGGTGGTTGGTGGCCAAGGACCGACCACGGCGCCGGAGGCCCTCGGCAGACATGAATCATCGCTGTCGATTAAATTCAGCTCTAGTCTCGGGCCCTGGCGACAGCGGCGGCCGAGTGACAGGCTGAATTGGGAGCACCGCGGCCGGCACCGCGCGGGCCGACACGCCGAATTGAGATGAGCACGGCAGACACTGGCGCCGACAGGCCGGATTGGCCAGTAGAGCGTCATTGGCCGACTCCGACAGGCGGAATGGAGAATAGCCGAACTGACAGCCAGGTCGATGGACAGGCCTCCACACAGGCACCACGTCCATTCCAGGCTGAATAGGCTTTTCGATAGGTATATTTTTGCTTCTCGTTCCGTATTCAACGCCAGCAAGCCCGTCCATTCGAGCCGTTAAGTCAATGTTCCATAGATCGGGTGGGCGGCGATGTATGGCTGGTCGGGCGGTGCAGTTCAACCATCTGCTGTATACCGGCCGGAGGGAGGGAGGGCGCGAGGGAGGGAGGGAGGCTGGTAACTGGTAATCCCTGCTCCACGGAGACAAGAGGGACGCTGCAGATCAGGTATCCTGCCTCTCCCCGTGCTCGTCACAGTTCCCTCCTCCGCAGGATCGGTACTGGACAGTGACTGAAGGCAGGCAAGAGCGCCGATTGGTGGAGAGAGAAGCAGAACGGAGACGGGGCTTTGAACGTACAAATATAACTTATTCGTCGCTCAACATTATTCCCAGACCAGCATCTACTACTCCCTTCATCTTCACGCCAGGCTGGATAACTGGCTGGCTGGTGGGCCGTCGGGTTGGTTTCCGGGAAACATCTGCAGAATGTGGCCGTCTCTCTGCGCGTCCGTGATTGATGCGTGCCGGCGGCCCTGATCAATCATGACGACACGCCGGAAAACATCGTTACCAGGCGACGGGGCGCGGACTGCGGTTGACGCCGGGAAGGGACGAAGAGCCGATTTACTGCGCCGTCAACCGGTCACCGGCCGAGCAGCAGGAAACTTCTCGGACGGCCAAGGGCAGTCCGATTTAGGACTCGGACTCACGTTAGTCCCGGTGAAGACTGGAAGCTCCCGCGGTGAGAGCTGAAAGCTCCCGGCGTCATACCGTGGCTAACTTTAATTCCCTGACCATATCGTCTATCGATTTCATGGTCGATTCACGTTGAATTAATTTTGGCGTTAGAGGTGGCAGCTCGCGCGGTGATGGAAGTTTCCTGACTATGCCTACTGCGATGAAAAGCAATTTCAGAATGGAACCGAAGTGAGTGACAAATGAAATGGTCGACATTTGTAAACGAAATGAAATGGCAGTTATCGCAATCACATTTCGCTATCAAAATTAAATCGCTGACATCCAAATAGCCTCACATTTGCCGCAATCATGGACCAAAGTATGCAATTTTCGCTCATCACAGAGTGATGAAGCCTATCAGACCGGAGTTCTGCCAACCATCCTTCCCTGAAATCACTGCCGCCCCTATCCCGGGTCCTGTTACCGTGCGGGGGCGGGACTAGAATGCCGCGAAGAAGTGCCGCAGTCCGCAGCACTGCGATCACTCTCCGCTGATCTGATTAGGGCTAATAAGATGATGGCCGACACGGCTGGCATCCGGCGGAGGGGCGCGGGGCACGTCTGGAAGACACGCCTGGCCGGCCCCTGACAGATGGGGCAGGGGAACGGGGGGGGGGGGGGGGGCGGGGCGCCGGGCCTGGCTCCGGCGGCGGTGGAGCCCGGAGCCTCCCCTCTTCTGCCGTCTGGCCGATCGCCCGTCTGATTACCGGGCTCCACCCATACTGGTCTGTGGTAGCGGCGGTCTGTAGTCGAGGAGCTGACTTCACGGGGCGGTGAATCCGGCGCCGCTGGCCGGCCGCCAGATGCCCCCCCCCCTTCCCGCAACACAGGAACGGAAGCCTTCGTTCGTTCCGAGTGGTGGGACCTACGACTGATCTGCGGTGCACGGAGACCAGTGCAGGCAGCCGAGTTCAGTGACTGGTGAATGGTGGGAGTCGGCCTCCGTCATCAAAGGGCGGCGCTGCCGGTGACCGCTGGGACAGCCCCCAGCTGGGGCCGGCGGTCAGGACCGGAAGACATCCCTACAGCCTGCGGTCAGGACCGGGAGAGTCCCTACTGCCGGGGGTCAGGACCGGGAGAGTCCCTACTGCCGGGGGTCAGGACCGGGAGACATCCCTACAGCCTGCGGTCAGGACCGGGAGAGTCCCTACTGCCGGTGGTCAGGACCGGGAGACGTCTCTTCTGCCGGTGGTCAGGACCGGGAGAGTCCCTACTGCTGGTGATCAGGACCGGGAGACGTTTCACCGGCGGCTGACCGACAGAGGCAGCGCGGAGGATGAATGGTCAACTGCAGCCTCTCCCTGGCTATAGGAGAGTCGGATTAATGCCGGCATGTTGTACAACTGATGCCAACAGCTTACGTATGCGAATAGCTTTGTCAGTCTGGATTAGTAGGCATTAGTATGGAACGTCAATTGAGTAATTTGTCCAATGTCCTACAGTATAAACTCCAAGCCGATTAGGTATATTAGCATGTTAACGAGAAATGTATAAGTATCCTACCATGAAAGACCGTTTCTACGACAGATGTTGATGATGGATGTTGATATTACGCGGTTAAACGTTTTGTAAAACTGAGGTCATCATTGTTTTTAACATAGGGCATAGGACGCCGACTGGATGTCGCCGGAAACAGACCATAGCAAAAAAATTAATACTACATTAAGGCCACAAATCCCAAAATCCCTTGAGCCTACATGCAAAGCTGTATCCGAGACTGCCCAGAACCTCTTCCAGTGACAGCGTCGGTATATTTGAACAAATCAGCCAAGTTCCCGTCGAGTTTGATAGTTCATGCATACCGTCACACAGAACAAATACTTCCTGCTCTGCTCACAGTTCTGCTCAATGCTGGCATTCAGAAATCTTTAGATCTGCTGCCTAACTTGTTCGGACACTCTGTCTAGCAGCATACAAAATCAATGGCGGAAGAGAATGTCAAATTAAGAAGGAAATAGCAAATGTTTTTGACATTTGTTTGAGAGAGTAATGCATTGTTACACGCCACAATTTTAGTCAGCGGGTAGTTTTTATGGAACGGTTGGTAGTAAGTCCGACATCCTTATTACCGGTAGCCTCTATATGAAGACAGAACCTCGACACCTCTGAAACCTCTCAGACGGGACCTCGCCGGTGCCGGTAACTCAGACAGGGACCCGACGGACAATGGTGTTCAAAGTCACCGTCAGCCGATCACAAAAACGGCCGACACGATCCACCGAACTGATGACCACCGACAAAAACGGACAGCAGAACACAATGCGCCTAATTTGGCGAGACAAGGCCGGCGGCTGCAGGACGGTAGGGACGAGGCACGGGAGCACGGGATCTGAGGTCACCTGGTACAGGACGGTGGGGACGGGAGCACGGGAGCACGGGATCTGAGGTCGCCTGGCACATGCCGGCGGTGACGGGGGTACTGAGTCACGGCTATGGGTGGCACTGAAGATCGGGAAGTCCCATGACATCCAAAGAATGTATTCAAAACAGAATAAAGCAATTGAAACGAATATTGGCCGTTGTTGTAAAATTAACTTTTAGGCGCGCTTTGCCTGATGCAGACGTTGAGTTCGCTACAATAAAAAGAAACTATGATAGACACCTCCAAATATTCCTAGCACTTCCCAAAAATTACAAGGCAAATGAACAGCAATTCATTTAACATGTGTGAGCATCTCGCTGTATCTCGCTATCGCCAACACTATAGCGAGGACCGTCCCTTCAGCCGGCCCGTTCATTCAGAGCCGTTTTTGCCGGGCGGCAAAAACCGGGTGCCAGTCGGTCTGAGCGGGCGGGGCAGGTGACGGCGAGAGAGGTACACTCCCCGCGGGAGGCACGTCAGCCCATCTCCACCCGCCGTCAGCCCATCTCCGCCCACCGTCAGCCCATCTCCACCCACCGTCAGCCCGTCTCCACCCACCGTCAGCCCATCTCCACCCACCGTCAGCCCCGTCAGACCCGGCGGCTGACACGAGAGTCGGCTTCCGCCGGCTGATGGCCTTGTGATGCGAGGGATTATTCCACACTGCCTGTCTCTAATGTTGGGTGGAGCGGCAGTCCCCGTGGAGACTCTACAGAGAGGCGACACTCTCACGTCTCCATTGTTGGGTAAGGCGGCAGTCCCCGTGGAGACTCTACAGAGAGGCGACACTCTCACGTCTCCATTGTTGGGTAAGGCGACAGTCCCCGTGGAGACTCTACGGAGACTGACACATGCACGGCTTCTTGTCCCGGCCCTGGTGTCTCGGCCGCTGGTGTGGTGAGGGAAGCCGGAAGCCCTAGGATAGGAGTGACGGCATGAGATAACCGCAGCCGCTAACCCCGGATAAACGTCACCGCTGCCGCCGCCGCCGCCGCCGCCGGTATATGCGGTCGGGGTTGGGTGCAGCGCTGCGTCTCCGCTTCACAGCAGTGGCATTCCCGTTCGGAGACCTAGGCTACAAACCTAGCCTAAATGCAGTCTGTGACTACAATTACGATGCTGAATCCCAGCTGAAGCCATCGCACTTTAAACATCTACTTTATACCGTAAGCCAGCGGAAGCCATAGAAAGTGGGAACGTCCCATCCCACTTCAAGGCCAGTCTTGAAGTACATTAATTCTTCCTCTAGATCGTCTTGATAGATAGGTATGTTAAATAAAATGTCACACATGCTTCTTTGCACTCACTTGTGAGCTGTTCTCCATATATGGCAACGAAGACATCCTCTGTTGAATAGGTATGTGAGACATGGCTTAGCACGCATGGAAACAATAGCCAATTGCAACAAAAGCCACGCTTAGTATGGTTGGTCGGCGATAAATATTCCGTTCAGCCGCATCCCTGAGAGGTAACAAATAGAACAAATAGAACAGAATACTGAGGAACCACAAGTCCTAGGGTTATTGCATGCATGCGCCTAACGTCATATAGAGGAGACGGCAGCCCAACAAAGTCTGACGCAATACATAGCCGTAGCCCTACAACCGTCCAGAAAACCCGATATTTTACCGGGATAGGGAAGTCATTTGTTTCGATGGTCAGCATACCTGTATGTCGCATTTAAACTTATCGACCATGTATACTTTGTGTCGCATATTTGATCCTTCGGACCGCTCATGGCCAACACGGCACACCTCTATTAAACAACATACCTACGTCTACACCCACATATATTTTCATGGTCGTCATATCTGAGTGCTAGCTAGCCTAGGTCCCGTGCCCGTGTTCCAGAGGCTCACCTCAGTCAGTCCCTGGCTACTCCTGTCCTCACCTGCACGGTAACCTCTGCTGCCCCTGTCCTCACCTCAGTCCCTGGCTACTCCTGTCCTCACCTGCTAGGTATCCTCTGCTGCCCCTGTCCTCACCTGCCCGGTATCCTCTGCTGACCCTGTCCTCACCTGTCCGGTATCCCCTGTCCTCACCTGCCCGGTATCCTCTGCTGCCACCGTCCTCACCTGCACGGAATCCTCTGCTGCCCCTGTCCTTAACTGCACGGTATCCTCTGCTGCCTCTGTCCTCGCCTGCCCCGTATCCTCTGCAGCCCCTGTCCTCACCTGCCCCGTATCCTCTGCTGCCCCTGTCCTCACCTGTCCGGCATCCCCTGTCCTCACCTGCCCGGTATCCTCTGCTGCCACCGTCCTCACCTGCACGGTATTCTCTGCTGTCCCTGTCCTCATCTGCCCCGTATCCTCTGCTGCCCCTGTCCTCACCTGCACGGTATCCTCTGCTGCGTCACCGCCTGCTCACTGTCTGGTCCGGCCGTTGATCGCCAACACACCAGCACGTGGTCGTGTCCGGCGACACACCGCCCGTCATCACCCGACCTCCACACACACCGCACCGGCACCAACTGCCGCCGCCGCCGCCGCCGCCGCCGAGCCGCGCATGTGGGGCCTTGAGCCGCTCCCCTCCCCACCCCTCCCCACCGCGCGGCGCCCTGGGCCAGGCCGGCCACCAATGGTCGCCGGCAGAGGGGAGCGGCCACCGCTCAGACGGGGGTAATCCACAGGGCTGCCAACAAAAACACCGAGTGTGGGCCGCCCCGCCCCTCCCGGCTCCTCCCGACTCCGGGCCGGCCGGCCAGTCGGTCAGACCCCATACTGAGAACTAAGGAACAGCTAAGAGACTGGGCCACGCTGCTGGGACCGGCTGTATAGGGAACATCCGGTATACTACAGCTCATGCAGGTTGCAAACTAAACTGACACGGAAGCTGCAACGATGCGTGGTTGGCCAACCTGACCTAGCATACAGGATCACCAGTCACCAACTACCAATCACCATTCACCGGCGATCAGGTGCAGGTCACTCGACTGAGGGTGCACAGAAGGGTGAGTGGACAGAAGGGTGAACCATGTGGTGAGTGGACTAATTCTTCAGAGAGCTGAGCCGTTCGGGTTTGATCCCTCGGAAATGAACTGGAGAAATCGCTCAAGTGCTCGGTGTTCACTGTTCCATACCTATACATTATAACCGTGCATTCCAATTATTTTTGTTCTTTGGTTAATTCATTCATGTTGTTGCAAATTCCTCGTTGCGCAGTTATCATTTCGTAATTTGTCGTACGGTACCACTGGCGGATCCAGGGGGGCATTAGGGG
>JARFNZ010129112.1:0-11424 GCA_031763405.1 Balanus nubilus
CCGCTCGGCCCGGCCCGGCCCGGCCCGGCCCGCAAAAACGCCGGCTCGGAACGCGTGGAAAACAATCTGGCCAGCGGCGCAGACGGCTTGCCTCGCCTCGCTCGTTGTGTGCGCCTCGCTGCCACGCGAGACGGCGGCGGCGACTCCAGAGAGGGGTACAATGGAGTAGGCTGTCGGTCTGTCGGCTCCCATCCCCGGCTCGATCAGTCTCCCACCGGCTGGAGAAGCGGGACGATTGGTTGCCGACTGGCTGATGCTGAGGACCTTTGGTCTACGTCGAGGTGATACCGGAGGACTTTGGGGTCTGTGGGGAGTTGTCTCTTGAAGAACATTGGCTTCAAACCGATAAGCTGCTAAAAACTGAGCGTGGTACTGAACGTCATCTTCGTAATCTTTGAAGTGGCTGCTCATCTCTATAGAAACTTTGTTCCCAAGTTGGCGGCTAGTTTGATGACCAGTATTTTTGAACGGTCGTCTCCCCGAATCGTCTCTATAAGGTCTTGTATGCGTGAGACCTTTTTGATCTCCGACCCAGGGCTATCTCACGAGGGCCCAGTCATTTTCTGCGGGCGTTAAAGCTGCGTGCATCGGCCTGCTGATTTCTCTCCTAACCTCCAACTATTAGACTCTTGGAGCGTATCTTCACCAGACTATGACAATAGACTTTTAAGGGTACCTTAATTTTCCCAATGGCCTTTCGCTCACAAAATTTCAGTCCCCTCCCAATGGTTACCCAAAAGTTTATTGCCTTTGGAAAAGGGTGGCTGACGACCTAAAGGTAATCTGGGCTAAAACAACGGTTTTACAGTGGTCTTTCACCATGCTTATTTTCAAGAGGGTGGATTCACGGCCATGAAATGGTTCTAAGATATTGTATGAAGGTTCCTATCTCACTTATGTAACTTCAATCCTTCATTGTCTCTGTAAAGTCCAGCGGTCTCTTCACTGTCAAATATCTCCCTTCTAAAAGAGAAGGAAGACCCTTCATTGTGATTAACTATGGCTTGATATGTCATAACGCTTATGATCGATGCAACTTATGCACGTCGACAGAGAATAAATGCACATTCCCTGCTCACTGTCAGAGTCAGCTTCGCATTGTTAACAAACTTCTGGGTTGTTAGTTACGTGGTGATATAACACTTCTTTCTGGATTATTTGGGAAGCTTCATTGCTACGAACTGTTCAATGGCAGTTTGATCACGGTATTAGTAACTCTTCTGTTAGGTATCTGTATTGTTTGTCCCAGCTCCTTCATTGTTGCAGAAGGCTTTTTAGAAACAAAGCGCCCTAATACTGCATTGCTTGGCGTTATTGAAGAGATGACAGTTCTGGACTGAGATGCATGGGGGTCGCCGCCTTCCAAAAGTTGGGGGACGCAGGCATTTTGAAGTAAACTTTTTCATGCAACGCCCGTAGACGTAATGCTTAAGTCCGAAGATGTTGGAGGGGACGCGTCCCCCTTTCCCTATCGGTAGCAACACCCATGCTGAGACGCCTCAACTCTACTACTAAGTCTGGCGATGTTGTCGCGAATAACCTGTCTCATATCAGACATATCATAATCTTGTGAACGTGCTCGTCAAAGCCGCTTAGAAAGGTGGTCACCAGCGATGACACTCCAAGTTATCCCCGATAATTGTAACTGCTCTTCTCGAAGTAGACTCACTTAGCCGCATTGATGTTGTTATGAGTCACATGAGTCAGCCACGAAATTTGTCATGCAGTAGGTCAGTAATTTGTAACCCGTCACAGGACTGGGGAGGAAATTCTCGGTCATCGAAATTACATGCAGCACCGATTAGCATATCTGCTCCCAGTGTTCTGGGACCTCAGCGTATGCCGGCGACCTGTCAGTCTACCGCCACAGGTCGACATCTTATCGAATTGATCGGTGGACTGGGAGGGGAGGCTTTAATGTTCTGGGAAACCCTTCAAGTGGCCGTGCAGAGTGGGCCCTCGAGCTGCTCTCGTCCTGTCTGATGCCATGCACTCGCCGCTTCTGGCAATGTGAGACGCCCCGGGTGATATCTGTGGCTGATTAGAGAAATCCTTTGTCCTGTTCTCGACCTAACCCCGCAGTGGTGTGGAAAATAACCTGACTTGGGGAAGGAAAAACATATTTACCAGCTTACCGTATAATTGGTGATCGATGCGGTATGTCATCATGCTTCGAAGACTGTAAGCGTTGCCCAAGTGGCAAAATAGCTTTAGAAGAGCAAGTTTGTCTTCTGGTTCTTCAGACATTTTTACGGTCATTTTCACATGCGCTGCTGTGCTTTCGTAATCAACGAAATCAACGGATAAAATGGTTGATAATTTGTTGTTCCTTCCCTGCAGCGTCGGCTACATAATCCGATTGAAAGCTCTTGTCTTGTATGGAACCTCGGTTAAGAAAAGTCCTGTTGATTAATTATTTTGCGATCATTCGGGAGCGGCACTCGAAATAACTACATGCATGCAACGTTGTCATATGCGGCAGCGGCACTCGAAATAACTACATACATGCAACGTTGTCATATCTACGTATTCCCCATGTTTACCTTTGCTGCCCGACAGTCTCCCCCTCAGATATTTCCTTTTTTTCGCATGCGAACAAAGCCGAGAACAAAACACTTCCGTGTGACCCTGCATCCAATGGCCGGCCGTCGGAGCTGATGTATGATCATTGCTGGGGCGCAGCCACCAGCCTCCCCACCTGGACCACCTGGCGGTCTCCGCTGAGGCCGGCTGCATATTGACCACCGACCAGCGGACGTCCTTGGCACTCTTGCGTGACTATCTCCGCCCATAGTCGGCTGTTCTGCGAACATTCTGAACTCCATCTCAGCTCCGTCGGTCGTCTCTGTCAGTGGACTTCCCCGGTGGTCACCTCAGGATGCTGGGAGCTACCTCAGAAGCCTCCGAGTGACGCCATCCTGCGAGTCCAGCGGCCGCGCGCGGCTGCGACTGGCTCCGCGCCTCCCCTCCAGCGCCTCCGGCGACGCTGACGCGCCGTCAAACAGTGACTAACCCGGCTCGGCCGAATGGCCTGGGAGTGACGGCCAGCCGGCGCAGCGCGGCGCCCTTGCAGCGTGGGAACGCCGTCGTCGCAGCTCGCCAGCTCCGGAGACCTTTAAATCCCGCTGTTGAACCGCCTGGCCTCCATCGTTATCGCCGCCACTGCTGCCGCGGCCGCGGCCGCCCCACGCGCGCTTCACAACAGCGCAGGAGAGCGCTGTAGCGGCGCGGCGGGGCGTCTGCTCGTGCCGCGCGGCCGCCGCCATCTTGGCGTGACGTCACGTGGCGCGCATACCGGGCGGCGACCGCACCGCAACGTAATGAGTGCCCGCGGCGGACGGCGCATGGCCGCGCAGCGCCAGACCCTCTCGAGAGACGCCGTCCGCCGCCGCCGCCGCCGCCGGCGTGTTCGGAGCGGACGGCGCAGAGAGGTGCATGGAGGTGCTCGGCACAAGACAGCAGGGAGGTGCAGGAGCCGCCCCGGACAGAGGGAGAGGGACAGGAGCCGCCCCGGACAGCAGGGAGAGGGACAGGAACCGCCCCGGACAGAGGGAGAGGGACAGGAACCGCCCCGGACAGAGGGAGAGGGACAGGAACCGCCCCGGACAGAGGGAGAGGGACGGGAACCGCCCCGGACAGAGGGAGAGGGACAGGAGCCGCCCCGGACAGAGGGAGAGGGACAGAAACCGCCCCGGACAGAGGGAGAAGGACAGGAGCCGCCCCGGACAGAGGGAGAAGGACAGGAGCTGCCCCGGAGAGATGGAGGTGCAGGAGCCACTCCGGACAGAGGGAGAAGGACAGGAGGTGTCCGATCGACCGCCGCCGGCGGAAAGAGAGAGCAAAGAGGAGCGGACAGCCTGCGGCAGAGAGGGAGAGAGGAGGCAGGAGCTAAGATGGCAGGGCGGGGGTAGGTGCATTCAGGGCAGACATGGATGCTATAGAGACTGCCATGACGACAAGGTTGATTTCTGTTCTGAGAGGCTTTCCAACGGGATTGGCGGTGTGACGAAAGCTTTTGGAGTTAGAATGCAAATTGAACTGCAGGTAGGTACTCAAAGATGGATGTACTGGAGTCCAAAGTGAACGTGAACGTTGATTGATTGAAGCCCGCTGAGCCATGACAAAATCGTTGCATTAGATGGAATCGATTATTCAGCAGAGCAGTACCGGATTGCTGAAACTCATACCGGTAAATACATGACATCCAAACCATCTCGTCGTTTGGTTAACCAAGAAGAGCTGATTTAGGATCGAAGCCTCAGTATGAAGGAGGCTCATTAGCTGGTGTCGGTTTGCCAGATGGTATCCTGGTATGCTCCGTCACGGCAGATGGTTTGCTACTGGGAGCGTCTGATGAGGAGGAGCCTCTCAGGTCCCGTCAGATGGCGTCGGAGTGACTGGGTGGACCGTCATATGGCAACACCACCGTCCGTTATATGGTAACACTGCCGCCGGTGTCGGAGTGACTAAGCGGCTCGTCAAATGGCAACTCTATCGTCCGTCAAATGGTGACATTGCCGCCGGGCAGCGGTGCGGCATTTGTGATACTGCCGCCGCCTCCGCCGCTGCCTCCGCCATTATGCCGACGTTCAGATGCCGGGATGCTGTTGCCGCCGCTGAGATGATGCCGGGATGCTGCTGCCGCCACTGAGATGATGTCGGGATGCTGCTGCCGCCACTGAGATGATGTCGGGATGCTGCTGCCGCAGCCGAGATGATGTCGGGATGCTGCCGCCGCCGCTGAGATGATGTCGGGATGCTGCCGGCGCCGCTGAGATGATGACGGGATGCTGCCGCCGCTGAGATGATGCCGGTATGGCGTCAGTTGCCGCTCGGGGCGCCGGATGGTGGCCGGGCGGTGAGAGCCGTCAGAGCGTTTTAGTGGGTCAATGGAGCCCGACCGATGGCCCGACTATTACCGAGCGGCGCCTCTGATACGAGGCCTCGCCGCCGCCGCCGCCGCTGCCGCCGGCACAGCTCGGCTTTCTCGGCAGTACTAGCCGGCCATCTACTCACCTTAATGTGGTGCTTGCATAGCTGCCTGTTTGTGTGGGGCGATGAACGGACGAGGGCGCGGCGAGAGAGACGAGAGAGGCGAGAGAGGCGAGAGCTGTCGAGCCTGAGGAGACGAGGGAACGAGCACGACCGTGAGCTTTAAAGCCATCGTACCGGAGCTGAGCCGGAGCTGTGACGGCTCCCGCTATGAAGCAAACTTCCACTGTCTCCCTGCAGTAAAACTTCAGCCTTGAGAGTTCGTCCCTTTTATGAGCTGTCCATCAGGTGCTCTGTGAGTCATCGCGGTGTCAGACATGTAGTGCACCGGCTCCTGTATCACAGTCAGTGAATATGTGCTGTTTAATACGCTTTTCCTTACATCGCATACTTGACGCCGTTAACTCTGTGCGATAAACACTCGAGCTGCCTCGCTCAGCTCCGGCGCTGTGCGCTCCCACCTTTGTTGATACTTCACCGGCGCACTTTCACCTGTGAAGCCAAGCATGCAGGACACCTAACACGGGCCCTAACCTCTCGGTGAGCGATGAGGGGCCGACCCGGCCGACCCTATCTCCCCTCCGTGGCGGCTCCCTGCCGCCGCCCGCCGCCCGGCGGGTCGGACGGAGCACAGAATGGGCCAAACAGGCTGGTCGGCCAGGTAAACAGGAATTAATGGCGGCCGAAGACGGCCGGCAGACGGGCCGGCTGTTGTCGCGTCCGCGCCGATACCGCTGGAAAACAATCCATCTCGCCCCGAGCACCTATTAACCCGTCGGCCGGGCTATCAGTAAACGGAATGGAAGGTGGCCGTGGCCGCTCCGTGAGCCCTCGTTTAATTTGCTTAATTTCTGTACGGACAGGTCCCCGTAATTGGCGGACCGATGTCCGGCGAAGGATAACGACTTATCAAGCGAGCGCATTAGACCTTGTCATATTTTGTTCTGGTGTGTAATCACAAACTCTACTGAGGTGAATCGAACACGCCTATGCACATACAATTCACGCTGTAAAAAACGGCTCATCGCAATTTTGGA
The DNA here is from genome assembly GCA_031763405.1 of Balanus nubilus. NCBI lineage: Eukaryota > Metazoa > Arthropoda > Thecostraca > Balanomorpha > Balanidae > Balanus > Balanus nubilus. The sequence continues at coordinate 6,030 of JARFNZ010129112.1, forward strand.
GTGTAACTTAGTGTTCATTTGAAAATTGTATTCACTCCAAGGCATTAGTGAGATATGTAAGGTAAGCGTCGAGCTTCATTTTTGTCCACTAGAAAGGAAAGTTGAGTCATTTGGGGTCGCCCTTCCCTTTACAAGCCTATTTGAACGGTCCTGTTATTACCCAACCCTGCCCTACCGTGTCCCTTAGGCCGGTACCACTGATCAGTTGCGCACTGGCCGTGACCGGACACCCGTTTAAACAAAGGCCTGTCGAGGGGCGGGTTGAGACGATCCCCGCCGACCGTCCGGGCAGGGTTAATGTGTTCTGCGAGCGGGTCCGCTGCCGGCCGTCCGCCGCCCGTCTTCTGCCGCCGCCGCCGCCGCCGCCGCGCGCCTCGCTCCCCCTCTCTCCTCGCTGACCCTGATTTCTGGACAGGCCACAATTACCGAACTTGTTATCTGCCATGTTTTGGGATCGGTCCGCGGGCTCGGTCCCGCCCCTCGGGAGAGGGGTGCTGAGCGACGGCCGCGCGCGCAGCAGGTGCCCACGGCCGCCGGCGCACACCGCTCGCCGCCGGCCACAGAGATTTGCATCACAGAGCAGGTTCACAGAGGTGAACGCATTAGCAGTCTGCGTCTCCCACCACCTCCCACCCGGCCGCTCGCCGCCCCCGCCCCCGCCCGAGCCGTCCCGAGCCGCCCGACCGAGTGGCCCGATCGGTGGGCGTCCGAGCTGGGAACGCCGGCGAGTTTTTGCGGTGACCGCTGCACGATTACCGGTAAAACGTCGTACGGCTCTGGACGGCCGCACTCCGGACCGGTGTGATCAGCCGGCGCTACACAAACGGAGGAAACTTTCGCGTCGCGCGGCGCTGCAAGGAAAGCAAAGCGCGCGGGGAGCGCACGGCGGCCACCGCCGCTCGCGGCACACTCGGGGGAATGCGACGGACGAGGAAAAGGTGCGAGCCGTAGCGCGACGGGTTTGTGACATGACGTAAAGCGCGACGAGTTTGCCGCGGCGAGGCGCTCGGGCCGCCCTGCCCGACTCGCTGACTCGGTAACTCGGTGACTGACTCGGTGACTCGTCTCGGCCCGGTGACTTGACCGGCTCCGGATCCATCTGGGCAGCGGCAGGTGCCCGGTGACAGAGTGCTCAGTCCAATCTGCCTCGCCGTCGGGCGCCGGTGGGGCACGCGGTGTCGGCAGCGGGGAGCCGCGCTCCGCAGGGCCGGCCGGCGCGCGCCGCGGGTGTGCCCGCCGCCCCGCCGAGAAGCCCTCCGACGGGAAAAATATCCACTACATTATGAACCGCCGCCGACGAACAAAGAGCCGCTCGTGGCCGGGACGGCTGGGACGCCGTGGCACCTCGGTCTCGGCGTCCAGGGTCCCGCTCCGGCCCCGCTGACTCCTCAGTGACCGCCCGTCCTCCCCCGCTTTAGACTCCGCGGCTGGCGAGGTCCGCCTTGACTCTGCGTTAGAAAGGTCTGCTCGCCTGCCTTGGTATGGTATGGTAGAACAGCCAGTTGATGATCGTCTTCTGAGCCGGTGAGAGGCGACAGGGTGAAGGTACTAAGCTGAACTGCATTTGTCTGAGGTGAAGCGAGGTGATGCCCCGGGCAGACGACCCAGCGCCAGATGTTAGATTATCGATGGCGTCGAACAATGCACCGTGATTGCCGGCGGCGGGCTGCTCGGTTACAGACGCCAGCTGACGCGGCCGCCGGTGTTATTGTCCCCTCCGTCAGCCAACCCGGCCGGCCGCGGCGCCGTGCTCTGGCTGAGTAGCGGGACAGCGGTGCACCGGCCGACCGACCGGAGCTATTGAGTTGTGCTCGGCCTGGGTGGAGGTCATGGCCGTGAGACCGTCCGAGATCTCAGAGACGAGCCGCAGCGGTCGTGACCCGACACACGAACTTTGGCATCCGCGGCGCGCGTGGCCGTCCTAGCTGGACTGTCAAGGGCCCGATCGGTGGACCGTTGGCGGGACGGGAGTCGGTGGAATGCGGCTCTGTCGCGCGGCTGACAGCGAGGCCGCTGGACTCGCCAGGAGAATGTTAGGGGTACTCATGACGTCACTGGAGATATTGCGTCACGATTGGGCCATGGTCACAGGGTGCATTGGTCACGCGCTCTTAACTAATGACATGGTTACAGACAACTTACATTTAATGTTGGATACTAGCCGCGCCGATGTCAGTTGTCTTCTATTAGATGTCAGCTTACGTTCCATGTTCGTTCGGTGCACATCGTGAGAATTCAAGTCACAGGTCATTTGTAGCAGTAAAGCAAGGCGACCATTACATGCCGACATCATAAGATAACCACCCCTTTTCGATCAGCATAATCTGACCATCAACGATTATCCTCATCGCTTGCGTAACTGCCTTCATCTCCCTGTCTGGAATCGTGAGCGTATTCCTTCCACCTCCATACTCCCCCTGTATGGCCGCCTGACTCCGTCCTTGGGGCGTGTCTGGACCCGCCCGTGCTGCGTGCCTCCTGCGGCCGCGGCGGTCCCCGGCTCCGCCACCGCGCCGCCGCCGCCGCCGCCGGCCAGTGCTAGCGCCCTGTGCCGGCCTGCAGTCGCCGGTGCTAGCGGCTGACTCAGAGCTGCAGTCTCCGGCGAAAACCGGCCGCCGCACGCAACACTGGGCGGGACGGGTCTCTGCCGCGGCCTGGCAGACCCGCCCGTCCGAACCCTGCGTGTACTTCTTACCGCCGCCACTCGGACCGCGGGACGAGACTTGTGTTGAAGTGTATCAGTTCTCATGAACCGGGATTTGCAGGGAATCTTTTTGGAGAAAGTTTGTGTGTATTGAACTGCACCTTATCAAATTATTTTCTTCTTCACGTTTTGCTCGTTGGTGGGAAGTGGCGCATACTACTATCTCAAGGGAAGTCACAGTTTTGTGTCATAGTGTCTCTCACCGAAAACTGGGGTGGACAAAGAAATAGTCCGAGGAAGCATGTTTGTTCATAGCGGTAGCACATGTGAGAGCAACTGAAAACTCCCAGGCGCCGAACTTTTCCTGCATTATTTCCTCCAAGGATTTGCGTACTCACGTTGCTTAAGATAGTTTTCAGATTTTAATGCTAACAACATTTTATTGTTATCTAAGAAAAGTAGACAACCATTGATGTAGTATGAGTTTGGTCTACTTACCTTGGATCTAATCCTTAAAAAGGAGCATTAACCTTAAACACGTTCTGAATTAACAAGATCAACACAGCGAAATAACTAACCAGCTCAGCGCCCAGGTACGACGTGTAACATACCCTTGACAACCCGATAGTACCGCGATACCAACCCCGCCGCACCATCACAAAAACTGGCCCCTCTCCACCGCCCAGTCTCCTCTCGGACGCGCGTCGGACGCAGCGTGCAACCAGAACCGGGAGGAGACAGGCGACACGCATTTTTCCCACCACTCTCGGAGACAAAGCAGAGAAGGGAGCCCCGCCGGGACTGACCCACATTCGGCACAGACTCGCGGGGCGGCGGCGGCGGCGGCGGCGGCGTTTGCCTTTGCCTGTGCTGTTGACACGAGCCGCCCGCCGCCGCCACCGCTGGCGCCGCCGCCATCACCGCCACCGCCGCCACCGCCGTCGCCGCCATCTTGACTGCCGCGTCAGGAGGGTCGCGCTGCGCCGCGGTCGCCACCGCATTGTTTGCTCGGCAGTGGCGCCCGATTACCTGCTGTTTGTGTGTTATCGGCGTGGAAGAAAGCCGGGATGGGCCGGCAGGCCGGCCACTGTGGCCAATCTCCCAGCCTTGGCTGAAGCTGGGCAGCCTCAGGTGATGGTGGACTCGCCGGCGTCCTGTCACGACTGGCATTGGGCAGCGAGAGCATCGCGCCCGAAATCAGCGTTCCTCATGCCGACCGGGTGACTTCTGAGTGACTTGTCACCAAGTGTCGCAACGCCGTGCATCTGTTCGTGGAATACGCGGCGTTTATCCTCTGAGCGGTGGGTGATGTAAGATCCCGTGTCGCTCGATCGGTGGCGCTCGGCCGCCTGGCGAGAGCCGGACCCTCAAAGCCGGACCTCGGCGACCGCCGCCGCGCCAGCCGCCGCCGGCCGATAGCCCGTGCATAAACAGTCGGATAAACAGGCGGACATCCATTGACGGCTCCAGGTGTGAGCGGCATCGCACGGCCGACAGCGCGGTCGTGCAGATGCCGAGCAGACAGGCGGCCGGCGGAGGGGCCGGCGTGCGGCCCCGGCTCGTGACACGGCCGGTCGGTGTCGGGGCCGCGTGGTCGGTGTCGGGGGACAAGTGGTCGCCGTCCCCGCCGTTACCGCCACTGCCGCCGGCTGCCGCCACTGCCGCCGACGGCTGTCGCCACTGCCACAGGTTGCAGTAGTCGTCAGCCGGGTCCGCGTGACCGCCGGACGCAGAGAGCATCCGGGTCGCGTCGTGACGGACCCGGGATGTGTGCGCATGGCACGCAGGGTCGCTCCGCAGTGCTGTGTCGGATCACGCGGAGGGGGGGGGGGCTCAGAGAGGTGGCAACGGCAGTAGTCACGCGGTATCAGCAAGGTTAGTCGTGCTCCTCGTGCTGAGTTTGTATGCGGAAGCTTTCGGGCAGTAACTTTGTTCAAGCACTCCTTCCCATGTGTTGATTATATTGGGATAGAGGAATGTGCATGTCTGTTTCGAGATTCTTTTCTTCTGATCAGTCTTTTCCTCTTCCTCGGACATTTCGTAGCTGATAAATTGGCATGATATTTATGTGAACTAAGCACGCTGTCATGTACGACATTTGCCATCGGCATTCCCACAAACGTCAACGACAAAAAATGACATTGGTACATTGGTGGGACTAATTTTAGATAAGATCTGACGCCCACTGCATAAAAAGGATACGCCGTCTACACGACCCAAATAATACATTTGGTTTTTGTCGATACACTTTTTATCCACAGAAACAGGCGTTAGGCCAGTCTGCGTCTGTCTGCCTCTGCCTGCTTCTTTCTGCTTGCCTCATGACAGCGTGGGTGAGAGTGAGATTTTACTCGTTCTGGTAATCCGGCGTTGCGTTGAGCCAGTTACGTGGACCGTAGTACGATGGGATCGCTCCTCTGATTCCCTGATCACGAGTGGGCGGTCGGGTGTGTAACTGTTGACACCCTGCGGTTTATGGCTCTCAATCCGGGTGTTTCGTGATGGAGGCCGTTTTATGCGCGTCCAATCTGTATACAATTGACGGCTCTTGGTCCCATGGTTTGGGATAATCTCATGGTATAAACACGCCCCAGAGAGCCAGCTGTTAGTTTCCCAATCTGTATCACGCGCCACACCGTACTCCTCGCTGTGTTGACGTGACTTCATTGCTGATGTGTTGTTCATGTCAATGAGCGGGGGGGGGGGGGGAGGGGGAGGGAGTGCGCGAGAGGGAGAGAGAGAGAGAGAGAG
>JARFNZ010129134.1:0-11422 GCA_031763405.1 Balanus nubilus
CCGGTGCCTGGGATGCCGGGGGTGGTGACGGGGTGGCACGCGTCTCTGACCCAGATGGAGGTCGCCGCCGTCCGTCCACCCGTGCCATCACGCGCCGTCGGCCCGTCGCTGCCTGGAGAGCCCCGGGACGTGATTCGAGAGCCCCGCTGTGCCCGGCGCGTCACACTGACGACTGACGACTGACGACTGACGAGTGACGAGTGACGACAGGCGGCAGACGGCGTGGGACGGGCCTGTGGACGCAATATGCAGTCACCTGGGAACAGGGATAACCCACCTTAGGAGCCAGGTTCATCATCACGAAACGTGGGGCCATACCTTCCCACCTTGTCTTTGGTCGACGTCGTGCTCATTTTATCTATTTACCGGTCACCTATAAATCAGTAATCGTTGTTATTATGCAACGATTACTGATAAGCAGAGGGAGAAAACGCCGTTTTCTCTGTTATCGAATGGAACTACTGATGTGTTTGTGCTAAAATAAATTACAGTCAAATGCCGGCATATCTGCGCTGGAGAACCGGAAGACAAGCAATGAAGCTGATGTGTTTAAATAGGAGAGGTGTTTTTCTTGTGTTGCGTTGGCTCTTGCAAGTGATTACAAGTTGAACGAAATGTCTAAATTCGCGTAGAATCGTTCCTAGTTGCGAAAGTAAATTCTTTGGTATGCCCGCAATGACGCCTCGGATAAAAAATACGTTCTCGTTCACAACTTTCCATGAAAATCATTTCCATGCGCAATACAAGTTTCAGTAACATTTTGTGCGTTTATTACAACACACCTATTTTACACCATATTTCCACATGCTACGATATGATTCGATATTGTATTAAACGTGAATATGTTTCACTGCAATTAATTTAAAAGGGAATGACTTGAAAATTGCGCTTGCTATCCTGTGGTTGCATCAATTTCACCACGCCTGGGCATTTTGCAACATTATGGCTGAACGACTCTCACATCCCTCTGACAACACCGGTATTAACACCGCCGCTCTAAACTCCAGCAACTTACGCCGGCCATCCATCTCCAAAATACCACATCTCATCACGAGCCCATTCAACACCGCTGTCGTGCTCTCCCCTGGGGTAAACTCCGCTGTCGTAACCCTGCGGCCCGATCGGTGGGCCGATTTCGGCCGCCCGGCGCTCACACGCGGCCGAACCTACAGCCGCGGTGCCGTAACCGAGTCATTGCGGCGGCAACACTCCACCTGGGGGCGCCGTCTTGGTCAGTGTGTGGCTGTGCGGGGGGCGTCGGCCGGCCGGCGGGCGGACGCCTCCTTTCTCTGGCCGCGCCACGCTCTCAGCCAAGGTCGAGCTGCTGCGTTTCCTCACCCGTGACCAAACAGCAGCTCACGCCACCATCCAGGAGTGACCTGCGCGCTGACCTCCGGCCAGGAGGCCCGCCCTGGCCCGCTATAACCGGGACGGGAGATGGGGAAACGGGAACGGAACGGGCCGGCGCTGCCTGCCCACGGTCCGAGTGGACGCCCGGTTCCAGTAATGTGCCCCGACGGCCTCCGTCGAAAGTCCTGTAAAAAGACCACCGTTAGAACACTAACAAGCGGCATCTGCATTTTGAAATGTTAGTGCTGGAGGATAATCTGCTAATGCCTGACTTATCGTGCTATTCGCGACGTAGGTAGACGATAATGAAGCGTTATATCGCCAAATGGCGTGGAAAGTCCGGGATCAACGTTGCACCAAAAGCTAGGACCTGTGCACTATCGACATTGCACATTTATGGCTTGGATGGTGTGATTCAGTGACTCTTTATTCGCCTCTTTTTCCAGGCTTCTCAAAATGTTGTTGGTTTCAGATTACTGCAATTACTCCTAATTGTGATTCTTTCGGATTCCCGACGATTGTTTTTGTTCTTTGACACCTACCTGCCTGTTTTATTTACGCTTATGACCGGCTTCATTGCATTTCCGTCTTCCTTGGAAGCTCACTCAGAGGTGTTTTTATCGTTTTTTTCCGACGCCCAACAAGCGGGAATACTATTGATTAAGCCGTTTTTGATAATTTAAAGTGCTAATTAATTGCGTTAGGAGCCTGAAAAGAAGGGCAACATCCAAACTGGGCGAGATTGAGAAGTGTATTTGGCCACCCGGGCTTGCCGAATTTTTCCTTATCGTAGACGATTTCCACGAATATGTCCAATCACATTGCTGCAAGCCTCTGTTTTACCTGACCAGGATAGATAGATTAACCTCGATTCGGACCGTAAACGTATCTTAATCCAATTCCCGCAGGCTGGACCTGAAAACCACTCAACGCGACCGAGCATTGCGGTTCATGTGCCGCCCCCCTTTGGGAGACAGTAACGGCTCGGTGTGTGACCTCAATTCGGCTCCACTCTGCAGCAGACCACCACTCACAGTACCTGCCCACGTGTCCTGAAAATAAAACCCCCCCCCCCCCCCCCCCAGCGCCAATAGGTCAGCACATTGATTGACCTCGATCTTGCGCCGCCCGGCCCTGCGGACAAAACCGCACGCCAATCGCGCTGAATAGCGAATACGCACCCGGCCCCGCTGTCGGCTCGTGATTTGTGGGTCATCGACACGCGTGGGCCCCGTCCGCGGCTTCCGAGAAGGAAAGTCCGGCTTGTCCGATGTCTGTCATGAGTTAATGACTGAGTACTGAGTCAAACTCGCTGATAGTCTCGCCACTGAACTGAGTCAGCTGGGGCTGACCGCGCGGAAGTGACTGTAAGGACTGGTGATAGTGCAGTGCAGTGACTGTGTTTTGACTGACAGATGTTGAACCCCTCTGCTCATGGTATGACGTTTTCTCCTGTTCTCCTCCTGACAGGATCAGCAGCGCCGGTCTCTTTCCCCGTCTCTCGGTGGCTCGACAGGCGTCCTGAGCACATCGCGTCTCCCCGCCTTTGTCGCGTCTCCTGGTGCCTCTGACGTGCCTGTCCTGCTCCCTGTCTCCTGCAGGGCCACCTCCTCTGCATCTCCCGGCACCACGGCCGTCTCTCCTGTCTCTCCTGTCTCTTGTCTCTCCTGTCTCTTGTCTCCTGTCTCTTGTCTCTCCTGTCTCTTGTCTCTCCTGTCTCTTGTCTCTCCTGTCTCTTGTCTCTCCTGTCTCTTGTCTCTCCTGTCTCTGGCAACGTCTCCTCGACTGCTCGACACCGTAGCCGCGGCCCATCTAACCACCTGTACCGACCGACCAACCAACTCACCGACCTACCACCTGCCCGCCCGCCCGCCCGCCCTTACTGGCAGCAGCAGCAGTGAAAGGCGGGCGGACGGGACCGGGCCAGCACTGGGCCAGCACTGGGCCGGCACTAGGCCAGCCCAGCTCCAGCTGGGCTGGAACGGACGGGACGGGTCGGCCCACCTGACCTCGTATCCTGCCGCCGGCGAACACGGAGACCGCCGCCCGGCGCCCACCACCTCCACCGGGTCCCAAAGCGACCGGACGGCGGCCGGCCGGCCAGCGAGCGGCGGTCTGTCAGTGTGGTGCCGGCCGGTCCGCGGGTCACACCTCTCTCCCTCTCCCAGCTGAGCTGCTGCTGTGTGCTTCACGTCACCTCCGAGCCTGGGCAGTGGACAGCGTTGATAGCTGACGGAGTGGACGTCAGCTGGTCCGAACATCCCGGGGTGAGCCGCGCTGAATGGGGGACATTCGGCCCGACGGCACTGTCCACGCGGCTGTGGTGACGGATCTGAGGAACGATTGCCGCTGCCGCAGGCCCAGGAGTTCGTCCCGAGCAATACTCTGAACGGAACGGAACGGAACGGAACGGAACGGAACGGCCAGCGGAACGGAACGGAACGGAACGGAACAGAACTGAACTGAACGGGACGGCCAGCGGAACGGAGCGGAACGGAACCGGACAGAGCCGAGCAGAACGGTGCGCTGACCAAGTACAGGCCACCACCGCGACTTCTCAGTGACTTGTATAACTTGGTGACGAGGCTGACGTGTGTTAGGCGTCTGACGTGGTGACGTCACTGAATCAGCTGCTGGCGGCGTCAGCTGTCAGTGACTGTGTGACATTTGGTGACATTTGCCGCGGGTCGGCCGCCTGTTACGCTTCAGTCGCTGTGGAGAGAAGTCGGTGCGCGCGTCCGACCCGACAGTGTGGACAGGTCCGGTGCAGTGAGGAGACTGAACGTGAGGCGAGCTTAGCCCAACTGAGCCGAGCCAGAGTGAGCTGAACTGAGCCGAGCCAAAGTGAGCTGAACTGTGCTGAACCAAAGTGAGCTGAACTGACGTGAGCTGGTTTTGATCGGCATCTGTGTCTCCCGGATAACTGTTCGGGATCTGATATGTTCAGGATCTGAGTAACAGTCCTAACCAGCTGAGCTTCATCGCCTGTAAAGTGAGTTAATCCTGAACTTGAGTGAACCGCCTTCCTACCACCAGTGCTCTCGACTTCTACCTCCCCGAACCGTCACCAGTGTTTCTGACGCACACCCTGAACGGCCCTGCTCACTCCAAACCTTCATCGAACCGGCGTCGATCCATACCATACCATAGCCCGTTGCGACGCACACCCAAACACGCACACCCAAACACGCACACGCACACAGTGTGTCGTGTTGTGATCGAGCGTCCTTGCCAATGTCACTCGGCCTTTGGTGATCGACCCAGCGCGCTGCCTGAGGAACCGTAATCGACCGGCACACACGGGACAGTGTTGGTGGGGGTGATCGACGGACTCCTGGACCGGCAGTCGGCAGTGGGGAGCGGCGCTGGCGGTCACTGTCACGGACATGGTGCTCCCAAGAGTCACGGGCAAGGAGTGAGCTCCGACGGAACGGGCACGGACCGCTGAACAGCAAGGAGTGAGCTTTAACGGCACGGACACGGACCTCTGAAGGGCAAGGAGTGAGGTTCATCAGCGCGGGCACGGACTGAAATCCGTCGTCACGCCGGCGCGAACTGGGACTCTGTCACGGAGTGAGCTGTCGCCGGTGGTCATTGGACTGCGAGAACATTCAACAGTGCGATCACTGGACATTGTGAACTTTTGACGGTGAATCTTGAACAGTGTGAACATTGGAAGGCGTGAAGTTGGACATTTATCCGACTCGGCCGTGATTGGCCGCCGGCCGGGACCGGGAGTGTCACGTGACCGGCCGCTGACCCGCCGCCGGGTCACGGCGCAGGCGCGGCGTCACCGTCATGGTGCTGCAGACGATGCTGTACACGGGAGGTCAGCGGCGCGGCAGCCTCATCCAGACTCTCCAACGGTAAGTACCGAGAGCGATGCTCCGGTGGGCTAGGGTTGGAGTTCAGTAACGCGAGGAGTCATGTGTTGATTGGAGATTAAATTTCAGGTTCACGCGATGCGATGGAGACAGGGTTTCTTTCAGGTTCCGCAAATCCGAAGCTGGAGCGCGGAATGGCGGTGTCCGCCTTTACAGAAGAGATGCGTTTGTAAAGGTTTCGGTACATTACCCGTTAAAACTCTTGAACCGCTGCAACTACGTGGAACGGGACAACCGTTTTTAATGAGTTGCCGAAGTAGCTTTTCCTAAGCGCGACCGGTGTTTTTGTTGTGGAACCAATTACAAGGTACTTGTAGTTACAAAAACTTTGACAAGGAGGGAAGAATTTTCACCCATCACTCATCGTACACACGTCGAAGTTACGAAGAGTTTCCAGGAACTTGTTATAAGGAAAGTTGTTATTGTTACACAAATAGTGCTCAACCGCTGGTCGAGATGATGTTACTACAGTAGTATTTCCCAAGCGACATATGTATCCACTCTTCGGTGAATACGAAAGTGTATATAAATATGTGAATAGAAAGAATACACATAGGTACGAGTAAAACTTAACCGTTGTTCAAACGCCTGGACACGGGTTAAAACGGGTAATGCACCGTGACCGAAGCACGTGTAATGAGCGAAAGTGATTGTCTTTGTTGAGGTCAGCCTGTGGCCGTGAGAAAATCACCACACACAATAGCTGCTCCCGGGTTTAGTGACTTGACAGAACCACGGGCCTTGACACTGTGCGGCACTCCTCAGTCGTCAAACACTGATGGGAGTTGGCGCGGTGTTCACCGGCTGATTTGAGCGGCGGCCTTACGGCGACTTACAGGTTATGTTTCCACACAGAGGTACGGGGGTGTGCCGAGAGAATTGGGAGGTTCGGACGGCAGCGTTTCGGGGATGTTTCTTGGTGGCCGGCCTCTCAGATTTACTCCTTTTTAATGTTTTAACCCGTAGCTGCTCACGTCTGTTCACTGTTCAGCTCCCCGTGTAATACGTGCACCTAACATGCCTTCTTACTGCAGCCCAGACTGTATAATGTATGTGGAGACGATCGGGCTTCGGTGCTTGGGAGTTGGGCCATACATATAGAAAACGTATTCTGGTTATAGGTACTAATTATGACTAAATAATTTGCGTTTTGTCTTTAAATATATTCATACATTTTTGACTTTATACTAAGCCTAAACGGAACGTTTCTAGGCATCTAAAACCGGCAACGTTCAAACGAGCAGCGAAACATTTGTTTTCAATAGGTGACTGATGAATGTGTGTATACATGGGACTACATTTTCCCGACCGTAACATTCGTGACTTACCCTTCTGTTTTATCATTCTGACTAAGGACACGGAATAGCCATGCCTGGTCACGAAGAGACTGATGGTATCAAATAAATAATAAAGATAACAATAAACGGTTAGCAAACCTTTTATGTTTACGTACTTCCGTTCATCTTCTGATCCTGCGCGTCCGTTGACCCATTATTCCGCCTGTAAGGCCGGCCACTGAGTCCTGAGTCCTTACCATACCATGGTATCACTGGTCCTGGCTCCTGAACCTGAGCCGTGCCGCGCCGGTTAGCGGTCGTGCTGCATACTGGATAGGCTGGCTGTCAACGACCGCTGCAACGGGACATTCCAGTCGGCTTTCTACCTCGGTGGTGTTTGTTTAATGCATATGTTAGCAAGGTGAAATATGTTTACATAAATGTACTATGAGTGATGAGTCAAAATATTTCCTTTGTTTTTTGAAGTTCATCGGAAGTTACTTTGTTTGGGGTTATGCTTGCTCATATTTTGATTATCTGAATTATTTACCGATTATTGAACATTTTAATCATCTGTTACGCTTAAATTGCAGGTAATTGCCCTGATTTCATATTTCTCGAAAAATGCTTATTACATTTTTGGAGCTGTTTTGACAGCCGACGCCCGTACCGCTATGTCTCGCTGTGTGAAGCCTACCAAATTCGCCCCGTCGGAACCACGCCTGATTCGTCTGAATAGCGCCACCAAGCGACCGTCTTACTCACGTCGGCCTCGTTCCCAGTCCGACACGTCCTCTGAATATGCTGCAATTGACTGCCGCTGCTCGGGCCTCGGCCTCCTTTGATGTTAGCGCATAATCGATACCGTACAATTGAGTGGCTCCGGACCTGACAACATCGTCGAATTGGAGCACGTTCTACCGGGAATAACATGGTCGACCGAGGATTCTGAGAAGTGGCTCTGTGTGTGTATGTATGTATGTACGTCACAGCTATGGAGCCGTCTGGGTTTGTAGTTGCCTATACAGACAATGTTTATGTTTGGGCGTAGTAGTCAGAATAGGACGGCTCGCCACTGTGGTTCAGGAATTGTTCCGCGCTGCGGTATTAGTGAAATTGTTTTTGGCAAAAAGAAGCGGTGTTGGAGTTGAGTTGCGCTGAGTCGCGTCGTTTCGCATATCATCTATAAAATGCATTTGGACAGTTTCACGTCCAATTTTGAGAGTTACAACACGTCTTTTTATCCCGTGCGTTATCCGCCACCGGACATAAACTCGTTTACGGTTTGGGGCGGATGGCGCGTGCTGCCATCTATTGGCCAATAAATCGTTCCCGCGGTCCAATTCTGCCGACATGGACGATATTGCACGCACCAGTGCACGCGGTGGCGGCTGAATTGGGGCCGATTGTCCTCTCAACATACGTCAGGAGGATGCAAATTCAGGGGATAAATGTCACGGACGAGCTCGGGCTTCTGACGGGCTGCTGTACCGCACGGGACGGGCTGAGTCTGACGACGAGCGACGACGCCCTGGATGAGCGGAGGTTCGAACTTTTGTGGGATATTTGAGGGTGCAGGATGTGCGGTGTGCACTGTGCACTGTGCAGGATGCGAGTCATCCTCCCGTACAGTGCACTGTTGCTGTTAGCGTTGTGAGTGTTATATGATGGGCAGTGAATGATAGCATGTCAACAACTTTGCGGATGCAAAACTGCTGCAACATACCTATCACGCCATTGCAAATTCAGTGCTGTAATCAAAAGCACTGACATGGACACTGGCGGATCCAGAAAGGATTTCAGTCGGCTAGGCCGGTAGGGTTAATCCCCAAAAGTCAGTGTGTTTCGCTTCCTTATGCATTGGTAGCTGATGTAAAACAAACTTCATTGATGAAGAAGTCGCTTAGTTTTTCCTTTTAGGTATATCGGAAATATCTTTTTGTGCCGATATCGCGGGCGTTTGGGGATGGCATGACCCGGTTGCCCCCCCCCCCCCTTCTCCAACCCCCACCCCACCCCGGAGCCGCCAGTGGAAATTAATATACTAAATGCATATGGCAGACACCCTAGCTTGTTAGGACTTTGTTAAATAATATCGAATGCAGTTTTTGCTTAGTTTAATATCAATTTTGAACCCATGTAGGTATACGGTAGAAAACACTTTTATGCAATGCCATTGAAAAGCGAGCTAAAATAGACAAGACTGAATTCCTCATTTCCTATATTTATGGCGAAAGCCGTGATCGCAAATGAGGTTCATACTTCATTGTCACAAAACAGAAAACTTTCACCACGTCTCTGAGCGCAATTGCACTTAGGTACTGGGACTTAGAACGAACCTTGCTGCAACCTTCAGCAGCGACTTATACTGGAATTTGGAACCATATTTGTTTGCGTTTCCGCCCACGAAGCAAGCAGCATTCCGCAGATGATGAGGTTATCAGCAAAATCATCAATATAAATATCAGTGCATTCCACCATCCGAGTGTAATCTACCAACCGCTGTCTGCCTGCGTTTGCCGCTTCTAGTAGGTAATGGTAGATAAAAATAGGTACCCGATTTAACAGCATTTTCTCTCACACGCCAACGGTGTAGTGGTCAGCGACTCCGTCTCCATATCACGATGAATGCTGCCTGCCGCCACTATAGCCGACTCTGCCACCACTATAGCCGACTCTGCTACTGCCAGTCATGCAGCCTGTACCATCCTCCTCCATCCCCGGGCACCGGCTCAGGTCACCAGAGGTCAACTCAGACCCGTCGGAAGATCCGACCGGATCCAACCGCCGACTCGGTAAACTGGCCGGTCCAGCTAGGACCAGGATTGGTCCTGACCAGTCCCGCTAGTTCCGACTAGTCCCGATTGTCCCGCCTAGTCCCGGTAGTCCCGACTTGTCCCGGGACTAGTCCAAGTCCCGCTATAGTCCCCACTTCGAGACGAGTCAGGACCAGCCAAGACCAGCGTGAGCCAGAGCCTCCAGTGTCTGCCTGGGCCTCTCGCAGCTGCGGTCTGCCGGGCGGTTCGGACCAGTCCTGTGGCCTCGTCAAGTAGTCAGGTCACGGCCGTACTAATCAAACCCAGCCGCTGACATTAGCCCACGGAGACGCGGCGGCCCGGCGGCGCTGAAGAGTGGAGGACCCGCAGTCCGGAACCGGGCACCTCCATCCTGACCCGCCGCTGCCGCGTCACCCTACCCCCCAAACTACCCCCCCCCCCCTCGGTCACGTGCCGGGACGTGCCTCGGGACATGCCGCAGAACATGCCGCAGGCCACGTGCATAGTTAATGAAGCCGATATGTCATGCGGTAATCGTCCGGTAAAAATAAACATACGGCACGCCACAAGATTCTAGAGGACGTATGTACCCGACTAGGTCAGACAGCATGTGTCAGCGCTTCTGCCGGCCAAGGCGACACAGCCGCACTGCTGGATGTCCTGAAAGTGACGTCACCAATGTATGACGTCACCGAAGTTCAGCCAATCAATCGGGTGTTCCGAGATCGTTCGTCCAATCAACGTTAGCTCGGAGTGTCGGGAGTTCGTGTCGATCGTCGGTGTGATGGCTCCTCGTCAACTCGGCGGACGACCGAGCTGTACGACTTCGGTGCGTCTCTGGCCTGTGTGGGTCATCGGACGGACGGCCCCGATCGCGGCCCCGATCCGGCCCCGATCCCGGCCCCGATCCGGCCCCGATCCGGCCCCGATCCCGGCCCCGATCCCGGTCCCGATCCCGGCCCGGTCTCGTCTGTTTTGACACGGTGTTTTCAGTGCCGTGTCTTTCCAGATTTGTTCCGGATGTAATCCCGCATGCTATCTCCAGCCATCTGCCGGTATTTTGCCGCAAACCGACGCTTTCTGGACGAGCGTTTTCATCTTCAGGCCTATCTGCCGATCTGGTGGCATTCCAGTGACATCGCCGATGCCGTTTTAGTATGGGGACTTAGCGTTTGAAACTAGACATGGCTTTCCGACTTTCCGAATGGCTCGGTAATTTGATCACTTGGAGAACGGAGGTGTTGTATGTTGATACTTTATATGACGGTAGACATACCACATACCCCCTGGCCTCCACAACTGAGGCAGCCCCTGACCCTGAGCGTGCCCCTGACAGTGGGGTCGCATTGCCCCTGCGGACCAACAGCAGTCCCGGCAGGCCGGCGCGGAGACCCTGACAGCCGCGTCTGACTATGCATGGCACGACCAGCCGTCCGCGTGACTATGCATGGCACAACCAGCCGTCCGCGTGACTATGCATGGCACGACCAGCCGTCCGCCAAGCGGAACGGGAAGCAAACACCGGTCCACGGACTCCGGATCTGCCCGGCATGATAATTGGCCACTTCCCGCCTTCACCCGACCGTCCAGGCTCGGCCCGATTCTCGCCAGCAGTTCCGAGTTTCCCCACAGGCGGCGCCACCGTCGGCGGCCAGCGGCGCCTGCGAGCGGCTGTGAGCGCAGGCGCCGCCGGGCACAGTTTGACCCCCGCGAACAAGTGCATCGGTGATAAACCGACTGCAGCCGCGTGTGTTACGTCCGACCAACCGCCGCGGTGCCACGTCCCTTCAACTGGACTGCAGTGGGCTCTCCAGAGCCGGTGATTTTTTTTCGGGCGATCTTCCCCAGATCAATACCAAACCTTCCAAGCTCGCCGCCGAGGCCGCCGTTCCTCCGCCATCCCCTCCCCTCCCCCTCCCATCTAACTCGCGATTCCACCAGCCCTTGGAAGGCATCATCGGTCGCTCACGCCCCTCCCATCACACCACCTCCTCCTCCGCCGCCGCCGCCTCCGCCGCCGTCGTCGTCCCACAGCTCCGGAGGGCTAACGGTCCAGCTCAGCACAGCCGTGACCCCCGGCCGGCCGGCTGGAGTGACGTCACGCCCAGCAAAGGGGCGGAGCGCGGGCGGCGGC
>JARFNZ010129145.1:0-11420 GCA_031763405.1 Balanus nubilus
TCAAGGTACCATCAAAATCCTAAAGGATACGGGTTTCTCCCCGGATTTGATCCACTTTATCGTCAAAGTTGGGGGGCTCAAGCCCAAGTTGGGGGGGGGGGGGTCAAGCCCACCCAACTGAATACGAAACTACACCCCTGAGGCCTAATAATGTCACAGGCCTAATAGGCCCTATTAGGCTCACAGTCCTATGACCTATCACCTTGGGCCATGTCCTCGGTGTCCCTCAGGATGATGATCGTCTGCGGGCCTCCCGGGAGGACAACCCGTTCCTGCGCCGCCTCTCGGAGGACCAACTGGACCGGCGGGGAGCGCTGTCGGCCGAGCCAGCGCCCCACCGCCGCCGGACGGTACGCGCTGCCTGGGATGGAGGGGAGGGCGGGGATGGGAGCGGAGGGTGAAGGGAGCGGAGGGTGAGGGGAGCGGAGGGTGAGGGGAGCGGAGGGTGAGGGGAGCGGAGGGTGAGGGGAGCGGAGGGTGTGGGAGGGTGGTTGAGGGTGAGGGGTGAGGTGCTGAAGATAGGGGACTGGCGGAGGGATAGGGAGAGAGACAGGGCAGGTGACAGACGTGCAGTGGAGCAGTTCGGATATTTGTAATGAGCCTGTCGCATGACGATTTAGAACGGTGTAGAGAAGGCGAATGCTAGGGACCATATTAATAATGATCAGGGATAACAATTGTTCCGCCAGCCCCTCGTGTGTTCTATCACGCAACTTGATTCTTTAACAAACAACAGAGCCATAAAAAATAATAGTATCTCTAACGAACCGACGCTAGTACGCCCTTGGGTACACCTACGCTCTTTTCGCTGGGACATGTTTCGCCGTCTTTTTTTAGATACTTCCCTGTCCAGTCACGTGAACACACTACATAGTATTACGTCCATATAAACCACAGCATGTTATGTATTCCGTATGCCTACTGCATCCATTATGAGCGCGACAATGTGTCCCCATCCTGTAACTGTTCGCCAGAGCTCGGCCGGTGCCGTCGACCCGCTGTCCGACGCCGAGCTTCACTCCCGTCTGGTGCGGAGTCCGCCGCCGAGCCGCAGCAGGAGACGAGGCTCGCCCGCCTTCTTCCAGATACACGAAAAGGCCAAAATCGTGGTACGTGTCCGGTCTTCTATCCGTGACTTAGTCGGCGTTTGTGCATTGGTCCAGGAAGTTTGTGATTGGTCCATGATTAAAGGCTTGTGTTTGCGTGTCTGTGAATCATTCTAAGAATTGTATTTGTTGATGATTGCTGGATTATAACATGTCCAGCTTAAAAGAACGTTATTTCTGTTCCACGCGATTACAGTTCGTAAATTATAGGCCAGCCCAACATCCAACTAACTATCTAAAAACTGTTCCTAGCACGTCCCGACAGCACGAAACAGTGATTCATTTGCTCCACTTGCTGCGGCAACAGAGGAGACGGTAGTCCCGGTCGATACTCACAGCCGAACTGGGACCACTTCGCGGCACTTTAACCACAGGGCGTCCCAGATGGGCGACGCTTTAGGGCCCGACGTGTGCGTCGGTAGTGATGATGCGACGTCGCCGACTGGTGCCGCCCCCCTCCCGTCCCGTCCCCAGGACGGGAGCACCCCCCCCCCCCCCCGCCGAGCGTCAGGGAGCGGTGAGGACCCGTCGGCTACCGTGACTGATTGCTGCTGCTCCCGCCACGCCGCGGCACCGGCCCGGTCGTAAAACACGCTAATGATACTGCGCGGCAGGCCGATACAAAGGCCGATCTCTCTCGGGACGACGGGTAGACACAAATGATGGCCAATACGCCGAACACCGACACCGTGGCCAAAGGTAAATGACTAATGACCATTCACTGTTTTCTCCCCTGACAGAGATGCATGCATCTTGACAGGACTTGGCATTTTCATTAGTCCTCAAATCCGATAAGTGTATGATTAAGCGGTACTTCGAAATGGACAGCTGTAGTTAGCTCAAGGTTAACCTACTCAATACGGGAAAAGTTAGCTCACAATTTCAGAGTTGACGAGCAAGCTAGTTTACGAGGCTAGTTAATATGACTAACTGTCGCGTGTTTAAGGTGATCCCGACGTCCCAATTGCGGCCGCTAAAGACCAGACAGCGGGAAGACGTGATGGACCGCAATATGCAGTACATACTGAAGACGCAGCAAGCACTGCCCGTCAGGAGAGGTTAGTTACGGGATCCGGCAGCGGGAGTACGTGATGGACCGCAGTCGCGCGCCATCATCATGCTTCAGCAATCGGCGATTTGACGCCAATCATTCCCACAATCGTCGGCGTTACAGCGCCGGGCATGAACCGACCGACCATTGAGTGGACCTACTCCAATAGGTTGATTAAACCCGCAAGCCTAGACAGACCCCCTCCTCACTCCGACCAAGGGGAGTGGGGTCCATACACCGTAATAATCCCCGGGCACGGTCCAGGCAAATCATAAACCATAAACCATACCCCGTAAACCACCCCATAACCCCCTCCCCCCCCCGTGTGTGGGGTAACCGACCCCCGCCACCGGTGTCCTGTTTCACAGACCTGTCGGCGGACCGGGCCCTCTCCCGGCGGCTGAGTGGGGCCACCGCCCCGCCGCTGGCACCCCGTGCCATCAGTGTCCTCAGCACAAGATCAGGTCGACCGTCGACCGATCGAGCTTTCGACCCGCTGCCCGCCGGCGCCCTCAGCGCCAGCTTCGAGTAAAATGACGCGCTACGAACGGCAAATACCAGAGGTAAATGTTGGTGTAACTTGTAGCGAAGAGTGAAGCAGACCTCTTTGCACAGCATGACTTTGTTGTTCTTATCCTCGCAGTAATAAAGCAAGCTCATTTGCATTATTAACATCCGCCGTCCCAGTTACAAAATAAGTTCTCGACAAGCATACCCGAGGGAAGACAGCTGTCGGCTATAAGCTTTGTGCGGCAATAAAGCATTGCGAAATCCCCTTGCCAGCCGAAAACCGGTTTAACCACACACCACGTATGTAGTGCTGCCTACGAGGATCGTGATGTGACTTCTAAACAAGTTATATGACCTCTCCATTGCAGGCGGACCAGAACATTGTCTGAACAACACGCCGGCAGGTAGTCTCGAGCCATGTTGTTGGGGCAGTGCCGCTACTTCAGACTCGCCGAGAAGCGAGAAGCGAGAAGCGACTCAACCTCAGGATGTCATCATAATAAGTGTATGAGCATATGACTCAACTGCTATGTCATATGGACATCATATGACACTCGAAATGCAGACAATGTAAGTGCAACATATTACGGTAGGCTGAATTGCCACTGCCAAAATAACATGACTTCTTGTTGTTTCTATGTGATCAGTGTCAAATCATGCGTGGCAGTCTACAGGTGATAAGAGGCAATGTTGTATTTCGATAGATATGTGTGCGTGTGGATAGTAATTGTTTGTTTGTTTATTAGGGTTTAAGGGCGCGTCAACAGATAGTAATTGTCTTTGTGCGGTGTGACACCGTGCCACTATCGTTATTATGCGGGAGCTCGTGTTTCGATACTGATGCGACTACAACGCCATCTATTCAGTGCTACTGTACGGAAAGATTCTAAAATTGTCAAATTCACGCAAGCAGACGAAGAATAAAGCAAAGTGTTAGTTGCATTTTTTTGTATTGCATTGGTGCATCGAATGACAAGTTACTATGGTACTATGGAAAATAGTTACTATGGAAAATATGATAACAATAAGAATGCATGAAAAATAATGTCGATAAGCAACAGTAAAAGAGCTATCATATCAATTAAGACACACTTCCCGCCCCAACGACAATAGAATGATTCGAGGGGTAGAGATCACATTGGAACACTGGCGCAAATTATGACACAGCCGCTTCAACCAACCCAGCTGATTCCCCACTCCGTAACGAGCCTTTTACACATATTCGTACAAAAATGCATACCGTACATTCCTCCCCAGAAACCACGCAACCGATAAAACAATGATGAGAGTTCGTCCAGCTAGATGCAGATATCAGCATGATGGCTGATATAACGAAGTTCATTTTTTTCTGTAATGAAAGTGAGAATGTCCGGGGTCACATCCATAATGAAAGCGAGAATATCCGGGGTCACATCCATAATGAAAGCGAGAATATCCGGGGTCACAGACTCACCCTAGAGGACCGGCACGGCCTTGGTCCGCGACGCGGCCCATCAGTGTGCCGTAAACTACGAGTTACGACCAGATGTAGCCCCCGTGGAGCTGCAGTGGAGGCGGGGCGAGGCCGGCCGGCGGCGCCGCCAGTGACCCGACAGTTGGCACAGACACGGCTGCAACGGGCGGCGGCGGCGGAGCCACGGGATGAATTGGTGCCGTGGGATACACGACTGGAGCTAGCCCCGCACCTGCTGGTGTTGGTGCGCTTTCGTGCGTCTTCAGGTGTGCCTGCAGGTTGTACTTCTTGGCGAAACTCTTGCCGCAGACAGCACAGCCATGCGGCTTCTCACCTGCGTGAAGCCGCTCGTGTCGCTTCAGGTACGGCTCCAGCGTGAATGCGCGGTCACACCGGCTGCACTTGAACGGCCGGCTGTCGCCGTGCACACTCGACATGTGGTCGTTCAGGTGACTGGCGCGCTTGAAAGTCTTCCCACACATGGAGCAGGTAAACGGCCGCTCTCCACTATGAATCCTCTGGTGCGCTATCAGCCCCGCGCGGCTCGCGAACACGCCGCCACAGGTGCCGCACGTCGGATCCGCAGCATGCACGTGCGCGTGTTTGCGCATGCGCTCGGCGGAGATGAACGACTTGCCGCAGTCGGTGCAGAGGAAGGGCCGCTCGCCCGTGTGGTGGCGCTGGTGTGTCTCCAGCTGGGTACGGTTAGCGAACCGGCGGTTGCACAGCGGGCACTGGAGACTACGCGCGTGACGCTGCATGTGCGCGTGCAGGCTACCGCGGTTAGCCAGCAGACGGCCGCACTCTGTACACTGGAACTGCTTCCCATCACTATGCACGGTTCGCAGATGCACCTTCAGATATTTGGCCGACTCGTAATACCGGTCACACAGCGTGCACAGGTAGCCGCGCTCGGTCCGCGAGTGTTTGATGAGGATGTGCATCTCCAGGTAGGACTCGCGCACGGGTCGGCTGCAGAAGGGGCAGCTCAGATGGCACTCGTGCTTCTTCCGACGGTGGCGGCGCAGGGAGGTGGCGCTGGCGAACCGGCGGCCGGGGCAGTCGGGGCAGCTGGTGGCGTCCTGGACCGGAGGGTCGTCCGCCGCCGCCGTCGCTGCGTCGAACTCGTCTGCCTCGTCAGACGACTCCGAGGATAGGGTGTCTTGAGTCGGAGGAGTGGCAGATGTAGGCATCTCGGTATTGTCCTGCAAAAAGTTAAATCAGTTGTAAGGATGATTCCAATGCAAAAGCGATACTACATTACAGCCGCAGAACAGGAAAAGTAAATGAAATATATGGTGAGTGCTATAGCATGGCATCATGATCAATTATGGCTGAAAAATAACAAAAAGTGACATTTCATGACAATATAAATGGTAAATTAAAACAATGACAAGAGACAGAAAGGTGGACAAACCTCTAGCTTGTTCTCTTTGCTGTCATCCGATTTCTTGATCTCAGAATTCTGCTGAAGTGACCTTGCCAGTCTGTTATTTACTTCCTCTATCATTGTGCATAGCTCATTCTGCTGTTTTGCTATGGTTTCAATAAGGGACCAACAGGATGCACAGACCACATCTGTATCCCTATTACTTGACTTGTCATGTGATATGATCTGGCATAATTTGTCTTCAAAGATTACATTACAAGTTGCAAGTTCATCAGACAGATGTCTGTACACATGAGGAAGGCCAATTCCACAAACATAGCACTGCTGCTCAATTTCATCAGACTTCATGTCATCTTGCTGGTCTTCCATTGTAATTGTTTTGTTACCTAAGACCAATGTTGAACAGTGGCATTGCAAGTAGCTGCCTTCATCTTCTGTTACTCATTGGGGCAACAATTGTCAATGTCATTTGAGTTTTTTTCTGGCATGTATGGTAACAGTCCTACATTTTGACTTGCCCTAAACTCAAATTGTTCACACTATTTGATGATACAATGCATTCATAACATCATCTAGATTGGAAATAGCATAGCAAGCAAAGTCCTGTGCTAGGACATGTCTCTGGCTGCAGTACAGCAGTTAACTCCTTGTCACAGATTTGAAAGATGACATTTTCTTTCCTGAAAAAAACAGAACACTGTGAGTCATTGTAAATGTCAATAGACAACATTCAATGGAGCACATTCAAAACTGAATAAGATACATGACACTACCTCCTAAGATATACTAAAATACCTACTTATTTAAGACTTGCTCTTACTTCAGACTTGACATGCAATTTAAATTCATGATAATAATGACATAGACAATAATGACACACTGCATCATCAGCCACAATAGCATGCCATGATGATAAATATATTTTTTTTTTATTTCAGAGTCCCAATAGCAGAGACCTAGTCCTGCAAACAGCATGTCAAATCTGAAGTGACGCAATGTTACACAAGTTTGAAGTTAGAACTTTTACCCAACCCTACCACCTAAGTATGAATATGTCAATGGGCCTGTTCCAGCACCCTCATCCGGAATATAATTTCACCCAGTCGGTTGAGGTTTATTCCAGCGGAGCACGGGAACGCACAGTGGAGATTTCCAATGTAAACAGCATTGGCAGTGTGCCACTGATCCATGACAGTGCACCAGAACTGTCAACAAATAAGGTTAACTTTCCTCCTCCAACCTCAACCGCTCGCTGAGCGGTTGATGTTTTGCTAATCCGGATGAGATTCGTGGAGGCTCAACCGATTTTGGTTGAGGTGTGGGAACGACAGGTGGAAGATAATGAGCCTCAACCTAATCTGGATGAGGGTGCTGGAACAAGCCCAATGTAGGTAGGAATCTAGATCATTGCATGAATCAAAAAATTGAATATTGACGATCTGAAAAATAAGTGGCACTAACACTGGCAGCTGTACGTTGGTGTTACAAATATAATTTAATCAATATCAAAACCAAAATTGATACCGATAAAATAAAGATAGTGATACGATAACGAAAAGAGTTGAAGTTCGAGAAAATGGAAATTGTGATAATATACAGTAGTAACAATCATAATAATAAAAGTAATATGGCCCTCGGCTACATACCGTAGGGCCTTGGTGATAATAACAAACGGTGCACTTGGCCATGCAGCGCACAACAATCAAGATGCAGATAAATAAATTAATCCCATCAAAACAATAAAAACAAATGACATCATGAGCCCAAACACTTCCTTTTTTTGGCTACCCGATTCATGGAGAAAACTTAGGATTCATTTGTTTCACCATTGGTTAGAATCATTTGTAAGACTATGACGTCACTAGCTCCTATGCACATCATAATTTACATTTTAGACTAAAAACACATGGATTCTAAAATTTGCACGAAGGTGGTGGTTGTCCCTGGGTGCTCGCGCCCCACGATCATAGAGCGCGATAGACATCTGTGTCGTTTCCCATTTATTACGCCTGATAGGTAGAGTAAACTACTTAAGGATGAATTGCCCTAGCTCCGAACCAAACTCATCCTAACACCGAACTTCCTACAAACGACGTAGTGCGTCAATATCGTCTCCATCGTGAATTGCACGAAAAGTTCGGCGTTAGGACGCGTTCGGGTATTGAATTAAGGTACCTAGTTCATATCCATGGGAATCCCAATGCTGGGCTTATCATGGCAGTCATTGGAGGGATGAAAATATAAGAATATTTTTCTGAGAAAATGGCATAGTATAACTTTTTTGCCTTTGGCCAGGTGGATCACAAAAACATTTATTTTATTTCTTTATCTCAAAATTTACCTTTCAAAAATCACACTTGAAAGTTGCAAATATTGCAAAGAAACAGCAATTACGACCCAAATGCTAACTAAAGATTACATGGTTGGCAAAGGTGCTGTTTGCTGTTATGCATTTTGTAGTTGTACTCTTTTTGTATTTTGGGCTTCAGAGGATGATTTGAACAAAATATGATTGTTAATCATATTAGATTGAATTACTTGTACATTTCCCCTTTGAAATTGGGAAAAAAATAAGAAAGAGTACAAAATGCATACCAGGAAACAGCAACTTTGTCAACCATGAAGATGTATCCTGCAAAACAGCCCTGACAGCTGACATACCCTTGAAAAAATTCCACTAGAGATTTTCTAGTGGTCCCACTAGAGAACCACAAGAAAATTGTCTTGTGGTCCAACTAGAAAATCCTTGTGGTGTTTTGTGGTACCACTAGAAAGTTCTTGTGGTTTTTATGGAAATTGAAACACTTTCTAGTGGAATTTGTAGTGGTTTTAGTGGTTTAGTGGTATGTTGTGGTCTCTAGTGGTTCCTTGTGGTATTTAGTGGTTCCTTGCGGTCTCTAGTGGTTTCTAGTGGTTCCTTGTGGTCTAGTGGTTCCTTGTGGTCTCTAGTGGATCCTTGTGGTCTCTAGGGGTTCCTTGTGGTCTAGTGGTTCCTTGTGGTCTTTAGTGGATCCTTGTGGTCTCTAGTGGTCCCTTGTGGTCTCTAGTGGTTTCTTGTGGTATCTTGTGGTCCCGTGTGGTCTCTAGTGGTTCCTTGTGGTCTCTTGTGGTCTCTAGTAGTCCCTTGTGGTATTTAGTTGTTCCTTGTGGTCTCTAGTGATTCCTTGTTATTGTTAATTTCCTTGTTATTGTTCCTTGTTAATCAAATGTTATTGTTAATCATATTGGATTTAATTGCAATTAAATCCAATATGATTAACAATAACATTTGATTCAATTCATCCAACTGGATCATGTTCTGGAGACCTTAAAGGGACAGTGGCACCTAAAATACAAAATTTCATATGTGATAGAGCCAGATTCCCATGTTACACCAGTTCAGTCTGTTTCCAAAACTCCGCCCTCAAATGTCTGCAATCTTCATTCAGATTGGTTTTTCACACTAGTTTGAGTAAATCTGTAGGTACTTTTCCTAACATTACCAACTCGAAACACTGGGATCGCACCATCACTATGTGACCTTTGAAGGGAAAATTTAATGAGGATTTTGTAGTTAAGCGACAAAATAAATTTTATCATCGGGTTTTACGTTTAAAGTTCTATTTCCATTCATTTTTCAGTCAAACACAGTTCTTGCTTTATATTTGAAAATATATGAGTCGCTTGATTCGCATCTGCTCTGGCTATGTTAATTATGCAATGTCCTTTACCTTGTCGTCAATTTCTGCCCAACTTTGGTCCATCCTCTGTGGTGAACTAGAATATTCTGCTTGGCAGTGCTAAGAAATGTAAACAAAATGCTTAGCAGAACCAGAACAATGATTAGATTTATTTTGTGATTTGATTTATTTTAATTAACTTTGCCTTAATTTAATTAACAATTTATTTGATAAATTTATCTTATATTTATGGTGGATATATTTTAGCGAAGTAAACAAAAAGCGTAGCAGAACACATCACCAAGAACGTTTGAAAAATGCAATATTTATGGTGGCGGCTATTATGCCGAAATAGTGTGGATCATAAACAGGCAATTCTTGAGTCGGAGATGATTCAAAAATCATTTTCTAATATAACCTGTTTGGTGATGTTGCTGCACATTTGAGCCTTACCATCAGTGACACAAAATTTGTTACGTTTATTTTAACAGTTTTTTACATTACTGCCAAAAGTTGACAATGTCCCTCTAAGCCCCCCCAAAAAAGAGTACAACTTCAAAAATCATACCAGCAA
The DNA here is from genome assembly GCA_031763405.1 of Balanus nubilus. Lineage (NCBI taxonomy): Eukaryota > Metazoa > Arthropoda > Thecostraca > Balanomorpha > Balanidae > Balanus > Balanus nubilus. Next base: position 9,744 of record JARFNZ010129145.1, read on the forward strand.
ACAGCAACTTTGTCAACCATGTGCCAAACATGATCAGAGCCCAGTTTCACCAAATCTACGATTTACTCCGAGGAGTAGATCATAGAATATTGACCAATCAGAAGCCGGGAATAGCCGGGAATCCATATGACGTCATTTCGTAGATCGTCTTTCACCAAATCTATGATCTACGAAATGACGTCATTTGTCCCTTGGCACTACCACCGAACCATTTCATCTATTTTTCGTGAGTTCAATGATTGTATATGTTGGTTTTTGTGAAATATATTCATTTAATTTGCAAATTTGTTAAATATTTACCATGCCACATGTATTTGAGCTTATGGGAGGCAATGTGGTTACTTCCTCCTACGACAATGTGGGGTAATAGTGCTGCCATCTAGCAATGTTTCCTACCCAGAATCCTGATTAATGGAGTACCCCCGCTTGAATACTTGACATTCCCGAGTGAATCGGCCGTTGACTTAACATGCGTAAACAAGATTTGCGAAGCCCCTATCGATCGTAGAATTTCGGTGGTGATCTTCGAAGGTGAAATAATTGCGCAGATGTGGTGCGATCGTCGAAATGTTTTTTGATTTCTGAGCTATGAAGTACAACAGGAGCTGCGTCACCCATGAAAGCGTAAGAACATTGCATGATGAAAATTACATAGCTAAGAGATTATCTCTGCAAAAGTAATTCAATATGAATTTAAATATGTAAACGTTGTGCAGCAGCATGGCCTGGCTCACTAAGGTTTGATAATATAGGCACTGCATTGTTTTCCTTGTTACTACTTTCTAGGGTCTTCTTTGTGTGACGCCATGGATGTCCCATGATCGTAGAATGGAACCGTTTCGTAAAAGTTTTAGGATCTACTCCCCGGAGTAAATCGTAGAATTGGTGAAACCGGGCTCAGGACTTGCTCTCAGATTGGCAGTTCGGATTCATCCCTGGAAAGTCATGCGAGTCTCAGTTCCTTTCATGCATGAACTCCTGGACCAAGCATTTGGAGGAGGACCATCCAGTTGATATTGTATACACCGATTTCAGGAAAGCTTTTGACGCTTTTGCTAGAAGGCCAGCATTGCGCGATGCGCAATATGCCAGAGGCTATGCTATCTTTTGGAAAGGCAAGGCTGGGGGTTCCAACCACTTTTGACTTCGGTATTGAAGCGCTGTTCGGTGCGCGCTACTAGCGCTTTTCGCGATCTGACGTCATACTACGCTATTCGTCACTGTGAAGCCACCCAATCACCATTCGGCCCAATCCAGATTCGAGCTATAGCTCGAATATAGCATCAGGTATACCAGATGCAAAGGGGACTTTAAAGGGAGTGTGTCTACTGTTTTGTATTGCCCAAAACATTTTTCCTGCAATCAGTAGCTATTGTTTTCACGTTTCATTGAAATAAAAGTCTCATTAATAAGCCTCAATTAATTAAATTTTCGCTTGAATTGTTTAAGCATATTTCGGTATTGAAGCGCCATTTTCTATTCTATGGCAAACAGACGAAAGAAGAAGTAATGTAATATGGCGTACGTAAGACATTTTATGACAGTGATTACGAATGGCAGTTGTAAACAAACAAACGAAGCAGATCCGGGGCTCTGTTTTAATGCTGCTATCAGCGCTCACGAGCTGTTTAATCGAAACGTGATTGGTTGACGTTATCGGTACGTTGGCAAGTTTGC
>JARFNZ010129156.1:0-11420 GCA_031763405.1 Balanus nubilus
TAGTATTCAAAAAAGAGAATACTTATTCCGGTGTACTTTGGATGGAATAAGTATTCCAGTACGCACTTGGTGAAACATAATGTGTAATAGTATTCCAAAAGTGAATATGTACGCCATCGAAAAGGAATATATTCATTTGGTGAAACAGGGCCCAGGAGTTTCCGAATCGATTTCGATAAGTATGACAGACACGTTTAGTTACTGTTTCGAAACTACTTAGCATAACGATAAAATACTTTGTTACAGTCCAATTTTGGACGAGCTCTACAAAACTGCTATCTCGGTTAAAAAAATCCCAATGTTAAAGGTGCCAAAGATCACGGGTCATGGGCGTCACGGTTTCGAAATTTTCATAGTATATGTCAAATTGTTCAATAGTTGCAGGATACGAAAACAAAATTGTCGGGGGTTAATTACAACTAATCTGCGAGTGCGACGTCACTTCCTTTTGCCTTGCCATGCAGGCTATTTTGCGACGTCTCCTGGCCAACATCGTTCAAGCACAGCCGAAGAGTTTGAAGACCCAACAACTGGTGTAACTTACCGAAGCAGGGCAGAACGAAGGACATGGTGTAGAGCAGCGACACTCTGGCCACGTGCAGTTCAACGTGCAGTTCGTGCCAAACAGCGCCGGGACAGCAGTTGTATGTGGCGTTCACCAGATAACCTTTGACCGAGGTCTCTTGCCAGTGAGAGTCGGTCTTCACCATGTCATTACTCAGCACCAACGACTGAAGCAAAACACCAGCAGGGGTCTCAAATGATGACACGCAAGATAGTATCTATACTTAAAAATCAAAGTGTATTACCAAATGTCATTACATTCTGTTATCATGAATCATGGTTCGGTTTTTGTGTTCAGCTATTCAGCGATAAGGCGCCTTATCGGCGGTTAGGAGCACCTGAGCAGGGAGATCTCACGTCGTCTCGCAGTGCCGGCCAGGCGGCGGCGGCTCGCGAATACACAACCGAGTCAAACAGGATAGGGGAGACAGACGATAGAGCGAGAAACGGCGCAGATTTGCACACCAATGCGTGGTGGCCACACGCCAACGCTGATGTGGTAGCATTTGTGACTACATACGTACACAGTGTAGGCCGGATCCCGCGGAAACGAACATACGTAGCGACATAAGAGGGAGGAAGGATACATCATGACTGGTTAGACAGTATCGTACCATGGGAGCTGTGTACTTCATTCAGGCACAACCCGGCTCGGAGAGCACCGAGTACATCATTCGTGCCTGACGTAGCACGCGTGATGCGGCCCAACCAAGGGCGGAATATCGCATCGGGATTACCAGTGCATGCATTGGTAGGGGACTGGAAGACCGGTGCTCGGCGCCAACCCTATAAAAGGCATGCACGTAAACTGGTCGGGCGATGCAATGTTTTCCCCATGTCGACCTGGAGATAGGTCTCAGTCCGGACTTATGTATATGGGAGACGGGAGCTCATATTAACCCGCGCGCCGCTGGCACAACGGACTTTCTACTCTCTGCTAGCGGGGGGGGGGGGGGGTTTTGCACCCCCCCCCCCCCTCGATTAGTAGGAGCCGAGTTCGAGGGGACGTCGAAACTCCCCTCCCCCCACCCCTCCTGCACGGAGAAGAATATTGTTCAGAGAATTGACGACGACGTGTTCAGAGAAAGAGCTCAAGTAAGGTACTTGGCACATAACCTTTGGAAAGAAGGAACATGCTATAGCTACTCACCCCATCGTAGGCAGCCGGCATGACCTCGTGTGAATCCTTGTCGAGCGACCAGGAGGACAGGATGACCGTGCAGTTTTGGTTGTCGTACGGCCAGCCGGAGAGCTCCTTCAGACAGCGCACCCGGAACGTGGAGGGCGTGATCCAGACGACCATTCCACTGCTGCTCACCCCCACCGGCGCGTGCATGTAAGTCGGGTCGATGTGAGATACCCTGCCGGAGAAGAGCTTCGTTATGTTCGCTTCCTGGGCGTCCAGCTGTCTCAGACGACAAAGCGAAGGAAAACGTCTCGCGTTGCGCAGGAAAGACCATCACAGTCTTTGTATGATGATCACACAACATGCACAGCGTGACTCTAGTCCGTAGGTGAGTGACAGAGCTTGCCTACTTAGGAAACATTCAGCAAAACGTTTGGCTGGAGGAGCACCAACCATCAAGCCGACCTTCACGGAGTAGAGAATAACGCCCGTTGTTACCGCTGTGGCCAATAGCATATCTGAATCACGATCTTTCTGCGCAAATTCCAATTATTCGGGTAAAAAGCTCGGCGGTGAGGGACGTTAGCGCTTAGACAGCAAACCTGAAGGACGTTAGCATTCGAGAACTTATGTTGAGCCGATTCTGCCACGATGTGAGTCTGGTCACCCGCTGATTGGCCTGTGAGCCTGGCGCGGCATTTCGTCGCCGGATCTCACCCGTTCATGAGATAGATGTCCGGCAGCCAGATCTGCCAGCTGTACATGAGCACCACGGTCGTGTCGCCGTGGTCACTCGGCTGCCACGTGAGTCGGGGATCATGCCACACCTGCAATACACAGGGGTCAAATCTGACGACAGCGTTGCGATAAGGAATTTCAAGAGATTTCGATTGCTTTTTTTATTTTATGTTCTTCCAAACGGAGGTGCCACAAGAGAATAAATATACCGGAAAACATGTGTAGCGGTCTAGGAGACTAATGCCCTTTATCGACTCCAGCATTAGTGGAATATTTCTCCTGTCCGAGCTTGCCTTCATGCCACCATGTTCAGGTAACCCAGGAGCTCCTCAAGGAGTTTATCCCAGTCGTTCCCAAGGAGCAGAATTTCCTTTATGTCCCTAACGGTGTCCCTTTGGGGCGAATGGGCTTCGTTGAAGGTCAGGACGTACGCAGGAATTTGGGAGGAAACTTTTGAGAGATAAGTCAAGATGATGATCCATTAGAATGTCAAGGCGTCGAGCTCTGAAGTTTTGCACAAAATCATGAAGAAGGTACCACAGCACGTGAGACACGCTGCACGTGCAGTGACACTGAGCTATTTCCACGGAGTGAATATATGGAGAGTTGGTGTATAAATCATGTGCCAATGACTGGTGGACCGTGGAGAAGGCAGCACTGAGAATATGCGTTAGTATAGGCACTAGGCAGTGCTAAAGTTTTCACTACCGTTCGCTTCCCATACAATGACAAACGTCTTCCCACCCATCATTTGAACAGATTTGCAATATCCTCTTCCTTTTTCCTCACGTTACGCTCCGACAAATCCGTCATTTTCTTAGTGATTTCAATGCCAAACAGTGTAAATTTATCTTCAGCTATCATTAAGCCAAAGTCTGCTGAAAAACAGGCCCGGTGTCTGAACCCATCCATACAATTTTGGTCCTCTTAGCATTTAAATTCAGCACTAAAAATTTACTGAACGTTTGTACTGTAGAGACACGCATATTAAAACTTCTACATGTATGTACCATCCAAGATAAAAGTTGGACCATCGGCATATTGGTCGATTTAACATTCTGCGTCGTTCTGAATAAAACCTTCAATACGCGCATTTTTGCACACCATAATGGCCACAATTTTGACACTCAAAGAAAAACACGAGGTGAACAACAATAATCTTGTCTGCAACCCCGTTCTACGTTGAAGAGCAGAGTGGGCGAACCATTTTGACAAATAGGCGACTCAGCACCGACAAACATTATGCGAATCCACTTTCTGAAGCTATTCACAAAACTGACCTTCTTCAAAACATCCTGGACGGAAGTATGATCCAAGGAAACGAAATAATTCTGAAAATCTGCCATTAGTAGCATGACATTCACTGGGTTCCGAGAATGTTTCACCTCCAACATTACGTCATATGTGGCATGCGTGCACTCGCCAATATAACGCCCTTTCATAAACCCTTACTTTTCATGTGCTATCAGTTTATTGATGGCCAAACGCATCTGGTCAGCCATTATTCTGGATAATACCTGAAACGTGGTATTGAGGAGCGAGATAGATAGGCCAACATTTTTTTTATAAACTCTCGGTTTTCTACCCTTCGGAATAAGTCATGAGATAGAAGGTTATTAGCATAGCCACTATTCAACGAGCGAACCAAGATCACCCAGCTGTTTCCAAAAGACTGAAGGAATTCACGGTGAAGCCACTGGTGATTCACGGCCCTGGTGATGTATCATTCTAGGTGAAGTTCAGGTCAGGTCTAGCAAAAAAGGTGCAATTGTGAATTTCATAATTTGTAATAAAAGACACATAATTATGGTTTCGTTTCGTCTCAGGATCCCAATGGTGTCATTTGTTTTGGCGTACGAGGTCTTGAAGTGCCAAAAAACGTAATTAAAAAATGACGTTATAACACTGTATACACTTTAGAGTTATCTGGGGGTGAAACATAGAGCTATTTACTCGAAATTTGGCAATTTTGATCACTCTTGTGGTTCTCGGAAATATGTTCCGTTTCTTTTTTATAATTTTCAAAACTTTAGATTTTGTGACCATTTGAAGAGGATTAAAAAAAATAGTTTTTTGGGGGATGAGGGTAAAAAAAAAACGAGATAGCTGTTTGGTAGACAATGTCATTTCCTTCCTTTTGTCGCCTTTCGTTTGCAATTTTATTTTAATCTTGATTAATGACCGTTCAAACTTTCGTCGATTTTAGATGGAAAGTTTCGTGACATGACACACTAAAACCCTATTTTCTCAAAAAGTCCTGGATCGATTTTCTCGGAATTGTCCACAATTGTCTTGTCAATTGAATTGTCACATAAGGTCTAGGACGTTTTGCGCCGATATGTTGTTCCGTTTTGGAGTTATTAGGAAAGTTCGCTAGGGGGGTGGCTAAAAACGCCCCCCAGCCAATGGTGGGTTAAAGGGTAAAAACAAGAGCAGCTTAACCCGCGCCCCGCTGGGGGGTAAATTTTATACCTCCCCCCCTCCGCACATTCAAATAGCTTCAAAAAGATGCTAGATATCGACCTAAAACTTCCGGTTCCTTATCTGGCATCAATTTAACATCTTCCTAGAAAGGTTTGAAAAAATCGGTCCAGAGCTTCTTTTTTTTTAGAAAATCACGTTTTAGTGACATCATGACAGGCCATTTTCGGTCAAAAATCTACAAATGTTTGATCGGTCATAAAACATCGAGTTTTGAAGCAAATTGCAAATATAGGCCGTCAAAAGAAAAGAAGTGACATTCTCCTTAAAATGACTAACTCAGGTGTCGGCAGTCATCTGTAGTACTTTATCGGTCAAGCTACGCGCAGCCTAAAATAGGTCAGCGGACCGTAGTCATTTATCCGTCGCACTCGCGCTCGCAAAAAAAAGCTCCTGTGGTGTGTAAAGGGACTGTATTATTTAAGCGTTTTTTTTTGGGTGAGGTGAAAACGCCCACCGAACCGCTTTTGGGGGTAAATTGCAACAATGTTCACAATTTTTAATTTGTTTGAAAACTGGAATAAATGTGATAGACCTACATATGAGCAATTCCTATACCAAATTTAGAATCAATATTTTCATTTTTGACCCTAAAATGACTCCAATAAGTGTACAACCTGATGACGTCCTTTTTAATTGCGTTTTTTCTAGACCACTTACGTAAAAACAAATGACACCATTGCATCCAATGCATTGGAATCCTTGGACATAACTGATTCCTAATCGTGTGCTTTTATAACAAATTATTAATTTCAAAATTTAGGCTTTTTTTACCTGACCTTGGCCTAACCTTAACTCAAAATGGGATCAGATGGTAAAATGAATGTCACCATCGAATTCTACGTCTGAAACAAGCCATAAAACATGTGTCACACGGCTTTTATGTAACTTTTGCACATAGTGACCTTTTGTCAATAGTCTGGTCTCTGCAGCCAATATATCGAAAACGGGTTGTTTTGACTTTTGACCTGACATCGACGTGATGTTTGACCTTATTAACAAAACTGTAATGTGTTTTAGGATTGTTTTCTCAAGAGCTTTCGTTTGCCGCCCAGATTAGCCGGCTTGGGATCCACCAGTGCCCAAATTTTCATTTAATACTAGTTGCTGCCTTCTAATACTAGGTAATATAGATACATTTTGCACTTTCATTGTGTATAACTCGAACATACCAGTACCGGGGAAATCCATATCAGCATGCACATTCATCAGCATGTATCAGCCTTGCTGTCATTGCGATATGTACGTCAGCGATAACGAATAAATGCATTTGATCTTTTGCTGGTTGTTTTAATGCAATATTTAATCAGTAAACGTAACCAAGTTTTTATAGCAAGAAATGCGTTAATTATATGTTAATTTCAGCCTTTAGACGGTTCGTAAGGGGTTAGTTAGGTGCCCAAATTAGCCAGCTTGGGATCCACCAGTGCCCATATTTTCATTTAATACTTGCTGCCAGATATATTTTGTAATTTTATTGTGTATGACTGGAGCATACCTGTACCGGGGAAATCCGTATCAGCCTGCGGTGCTACATGTACATGCTATATGCTACTGGGATACTGGGAACATAACAGTATACGCTTTGCTGTCACTGCGATATGTATGTACATACGTCAGCGATAATTTATAAATGCATTTGTTCTTTTGATGGTGTTTTTTTTATCCGATAATGCAATTCAAATGTTTGTTATGATTCGCTTTTAGTACATCTCTTTCCCGGTTTACACTACCTCAAAAGGGTTTATTATTAACTTAAACATTACGCGTCGCATGGAAAGAATCGACTTGGAAATATGCCACGGAATTTTGCCTGATTACAACACCAATGCAAAACAAAAAGATCCGCCTCTGGATATGGGACACAGGGCAAGGGTACGGGATATCATACCCTGGGGTAGGGCCTACGGGACCCTTGATACGGGACACTGAATACAGGACCATGAATACAGGACACTGTATACGGGATACCTATCCAGGACGAGACGCGGGACAGGAGACACGAGATACGGAATCCGGGACCCAGGACACGGGACACGGGACACGGGACCCAGGACACGGGACCCAGGACACGGGACCCGGGACACGGGACCCGGGACACGGAACCTGGGATACGGGAACTGGGATACTGGGAACATAAACGGAACCAGGGAAGATAGGCAGCCAATAGATTCCCAACAATGAGCGAGACATGCAGCACCGTACCGTGCAGCAGGGGCAGTGGGCAGAAGGCTTCCGCAGGAGAGAAGAGCATCCATCCCCGGTGACATCTCAGTTGGTGGGCTGTGTGGCGGGGGGACGGGGTGGTGGTGGTTGTGGAGGGGGGGGGGGCTGCGATAGCACGGGCTGGGGCAGGGGCAGGGCCAGGATGGGTGGGGGGGGGGGGGGCGTCCGGTCGCTGACGTCTGACAAAGGAACTTGTGCTCGGCGACAGTGACGCTGCCGTCACAGTCTGTGGCTCCGTCACAGTCAGTCATCCGCGCGGCTCCGTGACCTCGCTAGCCAAAAGCCTAAGCCATGCAGATAGACCCAAATGGAAAAAAGAAATATCTTCACGAGGCAGTTTTGTGTGGTCGCTGGTCAGAGATATAAATGTTTCTATAAACGACGACGACCTGCCTTTGCACTCTTTAACCCGCGCCCTGCTGGGGTATTCAGCAGAACTCGCCCCACTGAGGGGGAGGGGGGGGGGGGTCTGAAAGTCGTATGATACATGCTTATGGGTTACAGTGAGAAAGCCGTGCGAAACATATTTTGGAGGTTATTTCAGGTGTAGAATTCAATGGTAATGGTCATTTTGCCGTTTGACCTCATTTTAAATGTATTTGACCTCTTGACCTGACCTTGACATTTTAAGTGTCAAGGTCAGGTCTAGAGGTCAAATTTAAAAATGCACAATTTGTAATTAAAACACGCATGCGATAAGGACCCGTATTGTCCCATAAGTCCATAGATTTCCATGCCAGGTCCATAATCCAGTGTCCCATATGCCGGTCCCGTTTCTCGGGTCTCGTATGCCAGGTCCATAATCCAGTGTCCCATATGCCGGTCCCGTTTCTCGGGTCCCGTATGCCAGGTCCAGAATCCAGTGTCCCGTATGCTGGTCCCGTTTCTCGGGTCCCGTATGCCGGGTCCATAATCCAGTGTCCCGTATGCCGGTCCCGTTTCTCGGGTGTCGTATGCCGGGTCCATAATCCAGTGTCCCGTATGCCGGTCCCGTTTCTCGGTCCTGTGTCTGTATCCCAATTTAGTCCGGTTCATGTGGATAATCGTCTTGCCTCCGTCAATTTACACATGTGAGTGGTGAATCTGCCAATCGGAGGTTAATTATGAGTGCAGCATGTTTTTTGATAGACGAGTAAGCGCGAAGCGCAAAACGAGTTTTCCCGTGACCGATGACTTATGGAAATGTTGCAACTAATTGGTCACTGGTAACACTGGTAATTGGTAACACCCACCGAATTCGAACGCAATCGGCCCAGCCGTTGCGAAGCTCGTACAATAAAACTGTTTCCGACATCCCTCACGCGGCACGCGCCACGCGCCGTGATAAGCGCCATCGTCAGCCGGCTTTGGTCTCGTAAAGGGTAGGGAGATAGGGCTACGCAGCAAAGAAGACCGCTTATCAATCAGACTGGCGGTTGCAGAGATATAAGCTTTTCATAAACGTGCTTAAAGTTTGGGTCGGGTTGGGTCGGGCCACTCATCATTACACAATCATCATCATCATCATCATCATCATCATCATCATCATCATGGATTGGATTGACTGACGCGTTTTCTCGGAACAGGTGGCATTTCAATATTCCCCTTGACCTTTAATGGGGAGGTCACGAAATTGACCTGACCCCAGGTCACCGATACCAAAAGTAGGAGATATGAAAATTTTAGGTAGTGAGATCCTTACGAAATTCTAAAAGCTTCGAACCGATCAGCCGAAGACTGTGCCTGTGGTACGTCCGCAGACTTTTGTTTTCGCGTATTTTCGAACATTCGAAATCCGCGGTCGCCCTATGTTCATGCTATGGGAAATACATATACGCGCCACGCACTCGCCGTACACTGTATCGGGTTAATTTTGTGCCTTCGCAATGTATTATCCACAAAGCAACAATATCACTATCACTTTTGATATTACTTGTGGCATTTTATATCACTTTTGATGTTACTTTTACTCCGCTGAAAGATTTGAATCGTGAGATTCATTAAAAACATACATGAATGCATGCATGACCTGAGCCCGTTTTCGATCGATTATTGGACTTTGGAGCTCAGCCTGCGTCTGAATAACGTTTTCGCTTGTCATTGTGTATTAATTTTGGGTGGATGTTGGTAAGAAAGAACTATGCGCTTGCACATCAGTGACATCCTTTCTCGACACTGCACTCGACTGAAATGTCACCTCCAAGATGGTGTGAAAATGTAATCCCTCTTCTCGCAGCGGTTCAGGCTGCAGATGATCCCAATCGACATCACTGCACGCTGTACGAACGGACTGACATGACAGACAGAAAGACAGGCTAGCCTACTAATTTAGTGAATTAGACCAACAGAAATGTTACACAGTTAGATAGACTAAATACATTGCTCATTATGAAATCAGAACTTACGCAGGCGTCCTGTTAAATCATAGCCTTCCTATGTTCCTCAAGGGACCTATCTCTCAAACTAAGGTCTCCTGGAACAGGAAACACGACTATTTTTACATGGAACGTCGCGAAAAGTGTGTTTTTTTTGTGTGTTTTTTTTTTTGGGGGGGGGGCAGTGAAGCCTTGATCTCATCATGAGGAAAGCCATGCCCCATTATATATTTATTTGCAGATTTTGGCTCCTGTCGCTTTGGTGAATCGTTTGCGGCCTCCAATTTGAGTTCTGAGTACTTTTAAGGTTTTAGCAAAACTTGTGGACGAAAAGTGGCCCCGACCCCCTCCGCTCTCCTCTTGCTATACCTATATGTTAATTGAACTCCTGTGTTGACATAAAATCATTGAATCATCATGGGCAATTTTAATTTATTCAGGCATATCACCAACAGGCACAGCAACCCACTAATAGGTGAAGTCACATCTCGAAGAGCAACAATTGACATCACCGATATGTATCAATTGGTGCCCCTCTAAGCTTTTCCTTTGCTGCACTCAACGCCAAATCACATCCAAATATCACTGGCATGGGCTCCGCTATAGGGGGGGGGGGGGGGGGCCGTGTTGCCTCCAGATTTTTGGATTTTTGTCATGGCGCGTATGGGCTTTGCATGGAAAGAATTGACTTCAGGAGGCTTCTGTCCCTCTCAACTTCGGGAAGGTAATGGAGCCCTTCATCACTGGTGACTAAAGTTTGCCTCTCTGTATTGATTTTCTGCTGTTTTTATTCGAGCAGTTATCTCAAAACTACGACCCTGAAGTTAACTGCGCCATTCCGTCATCCTTCATATTGTTGACGTCGATCGATGCATGACAAGGGATTTTTGCGCCTCATTTAACTGGTCTCCCAGCCATTCACCAACAAAAACTGACTATCGACCGGCCGCCGGCCGCCGACCACTACTAGCCCCGGTGGAGCATTCGATAGCCGGAATCATCGTAAGAGAGTTTGGAAAGACTTCGCGCCTCCTATTGAGTCCCTCGCGTTAGAACACGTATTTTCTACTCGGTGTTTGTCTCGTCGGGCCGGGTCAAATGATTTATGCATAATACAGCCTAGTTTGATAACGTTCGGAAACTGACCTGAACCGAGATTAGGTACAAAGATGTACTCCAATATGCTTGGTATATTGCGTTGCCTCCTACATGGCGTTATATGACCCGTGCATGGCTTCTTGTGGGACAAATAAACACAGATGTACGTGATTGGAGGAATGCAATTAAAGTACCGAATGAAGAGAACTATGAGTAAGTTTGTATATTTCTTGTAACCATAAATTTACGATAAATTGTACGATTAACATTTTAAACGAAAACGAGATTAACCCAAAAATTATAAATAATAAAATATAGCACAAGGCAAGCTATATTGACTTATACAGAAATGATATATGAAGGTTAGGTGACCGTTTTTTTCAATTTTGTATCGGATACACGATTGCCGGTGCTCATTCGTTGTTTTTGGGGGAGCTGATTAAAGATATTCATAAGATAAGATATTCTTTTTCGATAACGATAAAGATATTTATTTTCGCAAAATAGATAGCGCCACGCCAAACATGCCCAAATATAACAAAAATGGCATTTGGTAGCCAAGCAACTGATAGTTGTATACTTTGATTTGGTCAATTTCATTAGTTGATATGTTATTATGAGTGGGTTTTAGTTGATTTTTCCCGGTGATAAAAATGAATTAAACAAAGCCTTAAGAGGACTGACAACGGACGAAAATTACGATTTTCGGCATTAAATGAGCGATAAGTGATATTTAACCCGCGCCCTGGTAAGCCTCTGAGCCACCTTCGTCCTGGTGGGGGGGGGGGGGGGGGGTCATAATGACCCTCGCACCACGAACTCCAAAACAAAGA
>JARFNZ010129167.1:0-11420 GCA_031763405.1 Balanus nubilus
TGTCACCGTCAGTGTGTGACGTCCCTCTGTCACCGTCAGTGTGTGACGTCCCTCTGTCACCGTCAGTGTGTGACGTCCCTCTGTCACCGTCAGTGTGTGACGTCCCTCTGTCACCGTCAGTGTGTGACGTCTGATTGCTGTTTCCTCTCCCTGACAGTATTCGTGCTGCCGGACATCCTGCAGTCGACCTGGAACGGTGCCAACAGCACGCTGGTCACCAGCTGGACCATGACGTCACGAGGCTGGCGCGTGCCGAAGTTCATGTTCTCTGTGGTGGTCAGTGGATCCGGCACCGGTATCACCAACGAGGTCAGGGTCCACACATCAGCTGCTCTAGCTGGACACCGGCTATTTTTATTACCATCAAATTAGGGAAGTATGTGGTTTACTTCCGTGTTGGTTAACAAAAATCCTGATGGGATAGCCCATCGGTGGGCGAAAGCAAAATATTCAAAATATTTTACGCCCTTCATTGAAATTACAGGCGAAAAGAAGCTAAATAGAGATCAGTTCAATACTTTAAAACAATTAAGCCTGGTGGTAATAATTTCCAACGAGATTGTCTCACTTTCTCGGTAAATATGATCTGCATTTGCCGACTATTGTTGGTGTGACATCTCAGATAATCGGTGCATCCGTCGTTCAACAAGAGATACCGGATCTCCGCACTGACCAGGACTACGAGGTCTTCCTGTCTCCCGTGGTACCAGAGCTTCCATCTACTCCAACTTTCTACCGCCAAATTATGCTGGGTATGTGTCTTTGCTCTATACCTGTCACCTGATTAACCGGCATCCAGGGTGTAACGTAACGCTGTACCATCCACAATGAGCTTGCGTTCGTTGACAGTTGCTAACAACCTTCTGTTGGTTGGCATACACTATGCAGTTAATATGGCGACTATGGCTTGCAGTTATGAGTGATGTTGAGACGTAGCCGCATTGTTCCCATTGTGCCTGCATACCACAGGCTAATCGCAACTTACACGGAGTCGATGCTATGTGGATTCACGCGTTCATAACTATGAAATGATGCCGAGTACTGAAATTATCATCCTACATTTTTTTTGTTTTTTTTTCTAAAAGGTTTTGTGAATTTCAAATGATCATCGATCAATAACGCGGTAAAAATGTAGTAAAATCATATCCTCTTTTTATTCCAGAAACCTCGCTAAGGAAAGAAATAAAAAAAATAATGAAAAAATTGCCTTTTGGAAGAGGCCGCAGTCAATTTAGCACGACATCTAGACGTGTATTCCTTGCTTAATTTCCTCCAACAAAATGCAACGATTTTAAGCGTAGGGCATCTCTATGTATATAAGATATCTATGCCTGTGACAGCCGTCGGTGGCAGCAGCCTGTGGCAGCGAAGCGGGGCCGGCGGCGGCACCGCTCAGATGCAGCCGGTCTCCGAGGCGCGGCGATTTAATTAAACGCATAAAACAACCGGCGGCACGCCGTGAGAAGTGGCGGCGTCTGAACGTAACGGCCAGCATTGAGACGGGACGGCCGGTCGCAAGTGCACGGAACGGCCAGCCGGCCGGCGGCAAACGGCCCCCGATTTCCATGGCGGGGCGGTGGCCGGCGGTCGAGCTGCTCCAATACCGTGCTCTCCGCGCCAGGGCCGGCCGGAGCTCTAATACCAGTCTCTCTCTGGACGGGAGGGGGCCCGGCAGCCGGCCGGACGTCGCGCTAAATGAGCTGGGCCGGGGGTCGTAACGATTTCAGTCGAGTCAGAAACAACACCCGGCCGGGGAGCTATGACGCGACGCCTCAAAAATTCCACAGAAAATATGGCCACTTTATTCAACTGTGGACCGTGATTAAATGTCCTGTACGTCGTATTGAGTGTATATTAATGCACTAGTCTAATGACAGCTAATAACAGCATGCATGCCACGATGACTAAATTAGAAGGCGGCATCAAGACACATGAAGGACACATCTAGACCCGATGTATAATGAAATTGTGATAGATATCGTCCAGCTCGGCACCACCAATCATTCATATCCGCCATTGCCACATAGACCGCCACCACCGCTCGGCTGACCACCTGGAGACATGTCTCGGAATGCATCTTTGTGGTGCCAACAATCGGCCACACAAAGCACATGCCGGGCCGCAAACAAATCCCATAATCCCACCCTGCGCTCCTGCGCTCCTGCTTAGCGGTCTTGAGCACCGCGCTCAAGGACAGGCGTTCAAAAGCAGTGCGGCAGGGCGGCTGAATGGTCAGCAGGACCGCTGGGCGGTCTGTCTGGGGTGCGCCAGGATAGTCTAACGTCAGACTGACGTGCTGACGGTATGATGTCGGCGCCGACGGCGACTGGATCGTGAGGTCGGTCTGTGATGGTCTGATGTCGGGGGCGCCGTGGTGCCGCTCCCTGGAAGGTCCCGGGCCGCCGAGCCGCCGCCGGCCTCAGGCCGCGCAGCACCAGCACCAGCACCAGCACCAGCACCAGCACCAGCACCAGCACCAGCAGGCCAATCAATCACCCCGGACGAGCGGTCCGTTAGTGAGCGTCTGATAACGTCACCCAGCCTGTGAGATGTCATCTGCACTTCTGGGAAACCGGCGCGTACTGTGCGGTCTCGGCCGGGCTCAACTGCAGGGGTGAAGGTCGGCCCCTTTTGTCCGTCATGGCAGGAGTGAAGTGGATTTAGTGGATTTATAGTGACGTCTCATCCAGAAACGCTCAACGCGTTTCCCCGCGATGCTTCACGCTCTTTTTGGAGCTGATGGGTGGATGAGTATTTAATTGGACGTATATGGCGGCTTTCAGTGTGACGAATGTGCCTGGATAAGTGCGGGACAGAGGTATTAGGGAGTCGAATCGTGACGTGCGGGGGGGGGGGTCGGTTGCAAACAGTTGCTGCGAGGTCCACAGTATGCATGACAGGATTAACACGGACGAAACGAATTTGTGACTAATCCTTGCAGTTCTTTTGGTTCTGATCACGATAATGAATCCATGGCAAAAAATAAATAAACAAATTGCACTAAAATAGCAGCTAATTGAAAAGACAGCAAGGATAACAAGATAATGTCACAGCTTTAGGACCGTCAAACAACATGCAAAATTAACGCTGGCTGTAAACGTAAAGCGACGTTCAAACATACATGGCTCACCAGCAACAATGCACCCATTTAGAGCAACACAGTTGGTTACATCCCGGACAGTATACATGTTAGGCATGCCAAACATTTCGCTACAGCTCAGCTGCTACGTGGCCGGCATAACCCGTGTATCGACCCTCCAAGAACCACATGCAATGCCACAGTGACCCGCCAGCACCTCTTGAGATGGACGGTTGCCACCCGGTCGGCATCCAGGAGACAAACTCTCTCAGCAATTCACACCTGCACCTAATGCTAACAAATGCTCCCTGCATAAGCCGAGCCCATAACGGCCCGTCAACTAAACCCTATCTATTAGACTAAAGAACGCCGTATCATTAGTTTCGGGGTGACAGTGACGACGGAGGAAGCGCTCTGACTCTGACGTCACGACCTGTGGTGACGTCAGCACTGTAGGTAAGTGAAGGCAGTGACGGATACTGGTGGATTCAAAACGTCTCAGAACAGGTTATTTTTTGTAAAGATTTCGAAACGTCCCACAAAACTACGAGGTGTTTTCATTTTCCATCAATTTTAGTGGCAATGCGGTCATCGACCGATGCCACTATTAGTTCCTGGACCCGCCTCTGCTAACGTTGACCTCACAACTGCTAACGACATCACCTACTCACAGTGCACGGTGACGGTGGCCGAGGCGGTGACGCTGCCGACGAGGTTGTCCGCCTCGCAGACGTAGGTGCCCTCGTCCTGGGAGCGCACCTGCTCGATGCGCAGCGTCTTGTCGGCCAGCACGTTGATGCGGCCGACGGGCATGCGGTCGTTCTGTCGGCTCCAGTAGACGGAGGGCGGCGGGTCGCCGGCCACCTGACACGCCAGGTCAACAGAGTCGCCGGCCAGCACGGTGGTGTCGGCCGGCGCCCGGACCAGCCGGGGACGCACTGAAACGAGAGGAGAGCCGGGGTCAGGTCAGGCTGGAGGGCTAGGGCCGAGTAGGTCAGGGCAGGGCAGGGTGGGGCAGGGCAGGGCAGGGTCAGTTGGATCAGCTGCGGAGATGTCAACATGAGTTTATGTATTCTAAAAACCAGCTCTCATGAGGTCTAGGTCGACTGTAAATAGCTGTATCCAGACGTGCTTGGATTACATTTTAAAAGTCATTAGCCAGGTGGTGGCTCCATGTCGTTGATCACGTCTGCGCATTTATCTTGGTCCACACTTATCTCATGTTTATGAGCGAGACGTAAATAATTATATTTTGACGAAGAACATCCCATCTGCACCCCATTTACGAGCAAAGCCCTGCTGTCCATGAGATTGAATTGTGAGGCGACTCCGTCTGCTGGTAATCGTCAAATGCCGCCGAGAAACAACGACTCCCCGTCAACAGCCACTAGGAAACTCCGTGCCAAATGCCATCGCTCTTCCTCTGAGCCGGGCGATATTTCTCGGCCGCCAGAGACGGATGGCGGCCGCCGCGTGGCAATGGAATCTGTCGCCGTCGCAAAATGAAAGCGATAAAAAGAAGCGGCCGAATCGCACGCGCGAGAAATTCCGCCATGATGACTTCAAAGCGTGCTGAGAGTCGGTGCGGGCGGTGGCGGGATTTATTCTCGCCGATCCGTCTTGGCGACGACAGGGGGTCATGTGGGGTGAGTTACCGTCACCGAGGCCGGGAATACCGCGCAGCACGCGCCGCCGCCGGCTGTCCGTCCGCGGCCGGTACAGAGGGCCCCTGTCCAGGCAGCAGGGGCCCTCCTGACACAGGGACAGAGATAGCGGGGACAGGGCCTGGGGAGGGCCCCTGTCGCGGCAGCAGACCCAGGAGGGCCCCTGTCCGGTCCCCAGGAGGACCTCTGTCCGGTCCCCAGGAGGGCCCCTGTCCGGTCCCCAGGAGGGCCTCTCTCCCGGGGGTGGTCCCTGGAGCCGGCCGTCGGCGGGACCGCCATCACGGGACAGACGGCCCGCAGTGCCGGCCGCCACACACGACAGCTCACGCCGGGACATGTGTCGAGAGGCGGTGAAGGGTGCCATGTTTATTTGCAGGAGCCCGGACGAGCCCTGCCGAGATGACAGGTGATCTGCTGACGACACTCGATCAGCACTCGGTACTTCATGCTTGCAATATGGAGCAAGCGATGTGTGTCAATAAACTGCATCAATGACTTTGAATGATTCAATCAATTGGGTATACCTACATTGACAATGGATTCATTCCTAGATAGCCTAAGATCAAAAATTATCTAATATATTTAATTGATATCAAATTCAAGCGAGTGGAGCATATGCGCTAAGTCATCCAAGCTGAAATATAATCCGTCATGAATTAAGCAGAGGAACATTATATTGCCAGTCTGTGTTTAAATAACATGCCATCGACAACTGTACCTAATGGATGCGTGGGGATGAACGCGCCAACTGTGCGTCCATGGCCGCGTCGAGTTTGTAATGTATACGATTGTCCGAACCAATTTATTACCTGTATCAGTGATGTGTTAGTGATGTTTTGGATCCGCCACAGCTATTCATCTCAGGCCAGCGGACAGCGCTTCCTGTCTAATTCGGCGTCGTTGGCAGGGGCTGGGTGTTAGCGATGCGGGAGAACATATCGGCCGGACTAGAGTTGGGTCATGTTGGGCCGTAGGCGGCGGCCGGTGTCTGTGGCACGTGCAGCAGCAATATGTCACGACCCCGCCGCCCGCGGGCCGGCGCTGGGAGGCCTCCAGCAGCCGTCTGTCTGTCGACCATGACTCCTCCCAGACGCCAACCGCCGCCGCCGCCGCCGCCGACCACCGCAGCCGCTGCCAGATCCGACTCAGCGCTGCCGTATCACGGGCCGTGTCAGCACTGCAAGGACCAGTAACGACCCGTCCGACGGCGCGGCGCGGCGCGGCGCTCCCCCGGGCAGGTCACGCAGACAAAAGCCACTCTCGTGCCGTCACAACCGCGGCGTCCCAGCCCCAGCCCCAGCCGCGCCAGACGCAGCCGCCGGCACTGAAACCCCGCTCGAACGGCCCCCGCGCGGCCATAAAACCGCCGCGGGCACTTCAGCTGCGGCGCAACAGTGCTGCCTGGCGCCACCCGCATCCGGTATGAGGTATCGTGCTGGGGCGAGATGAATGCTGCGCTGTTCTGACGCAGCCTGTGAAAGGCGTCACCATCGTGGGGCAGTACCTCGGCTTGCCTTGATTGGAACGGCACGGTGATGTCGTGAAGTGACCTTCCCGGTCAGACCTAGGGGAGAGTTTCTGCCGGTGAGTAGGTGTGGTCATCAGCACTGGTCAACGGAGTACCGTGCTGGTCACCAGCGCTGGTCAGAGGAGTGCCATGTTGGTCATCAGCGCCAGTGTTGGCGTCATCAGCGCAGTCAGTAGCCGGCGCCAGCGGTGGTCGCTGGCCGCTGGCCGCTGGCCGCTGCAGACGGGTCCCTCGGTGTCGAGTGGCGCGTTAGTCAGCGCACGGCAGCACGGGAGGCGACAGGTGGCGACGGGCCGCGATAGGTGGTCCGGTCGTCCCTCTCGGAGGTCTGAGTCAGCCGCGGTCAGGGCCGGGGTGGCCCACTGCCAGCCGGCCGGCCTCGACGACCCACCGCCCACGCCCCGCCGACCCACCGCCCACGCCCCGCTGACCCACCGCCCACGCCCCGCCGCGCCGCCCCGGGCTGAAGAAGCTGCCAGCCTGGCGGGGATACCATGGAATGGCCCACGCCACAGTCCTCACGCTGGCCTGCCGAGCTAAAGACACGGGGGCCAGTGCAGCTACTGGGCTGACGCTATTGGCTGAGGAATCGTCATAGACCTAGCCTTTGCTGTGGCTTCGAAACAACCCGTACAACCCGCTGGACCGCATGTCGTCGTGCAACAAGTGCAGCGAAGCCGGCTGTCAGGGCGACTTTGCAGGCTTCTGTACCAGCATGTAGCACATTAGAGTCTCATGTCGCAGACTTTACGACTTATGGCAACATATGAGTAAATGTGCGGTCTGTCAGTGGTTTGTGTCCGACTTCTAATCAGGCTTAGATCAAGCCATCAAACTTCCCAGGAAAAATACCAGGCTTCTGACGTTGAGCCCGGTAGTACCAGTCCATGTTCCAAAAAAGGGCGGATCTGAACGATGCTCTTACACACAAAGACGGACCGGGATTTCGGATTTTGCGAGCAGTTGTTGCGTGAGGGCAAAACGGATTCGGCATCCAAATCTACACCTGTGGTAGTTGGTACGACCCCGCGTGTTCGTGCGGGTGTGGCGGAAACAATGGAACGTCATCGCATACCAATCCCATGCCGAACACACTGATGCAGTCTCAGCGTTGACAGAGGACAAGGGAGGCAAACTGATGATGTCCAGTGTGGCGGCTCTTCATTGATGAGCATGTTCGATTACTTAAAGGCACACTGAAAAAGGGCATCCGGTCCGCAGTTGCGTGCTTCGAAGCATGTCGAGAAGCAATATTGGATACACCGGAACAGCACATTACCGTAAACAAACCTTAACCGTCCACTGCCCCTCCAAATAGGGGAGACCGGGGCACAACGCCCCACTTTAAGGTCTCGGTAGTTGACAACTTGAAGGCAACGATTTTCACTGCACAAGAGAAAACAACATTTGAAGGGTCAGGTGTGTTAAGTTGAGGAATCAGTAAGGCGCCATTGTACTGAAGGCGATAACTCAATTTACGGTCATTTGACTAATTTAGAGAAAATTCCGTCGTGAACAAACTTAAGCATCGAGTGTCGTCAAATGAAAGGATAGAGGCAGTCACATTAAAGGCATAACATTCGGGTATAAAATCTGTCATATTTGTGAATGGCTTTGCAACGTGGTCAGGAATGAGTTCAACGTTTTGCAGAATAGCGTGATGGGGTAAAATACCCGACCTTCGCCGGGGCAAGACGCTCCCCCACGCTGCATTCCTCTAACATGGTATGTGAATGGGGTGTCTGCTTCAGTATCCTGATATGAATCGTTGGTTGAAATATGAAAATCCAGTGTTTGCATGTCAAACTGTAGCAATGGCAAAGCAGTTATGACGACGCTGCATACAATTTGGAATAGGATGTTAGTGGCTAAGGGTTTCTGGGTCATCCTCATCAGCCTTATGTTAAAATCCTGCGGATCTGGGGTCGGACTTCAGCCGGAACTGACCTACGGTGTCGCCCCCACCCCATTGACAACGTCTCTATAAAAATAAACAGGATCCGGCAATCGATTTGGTCGATTTAGAAACTACATGGGGTGGGGCGGCTTGTCCCAGCCATGGGGTAGGTAAAACCCATTGACTGACTCCATTGACTCTGACTCCGACTCACCATGGACGGAGAGGAGGGCCGGCTGCGTCTCCCGGTGCATTCCGGCGTTGTTGTGCGCCTCACAGGTGTACTGCCCGGCATCGTCGGTGGTGGCGCCATCTATGATGAGGTCGCCCTCGCCGCCGATCTCCAGCCTGCGGAGACACGATCACCAGGTCAGGTCAGGTCAGGTCAGGTCAGTTCAACATTGTCAAGTCATGGTCGGGCCCAATACATCACCCACCAGGTCAGGTCAAATCACGTTAATCAGCTGTTAGTCAGGTCAGTTTGGGGTCAGAACGGGGTCAGCACCAGTCAGGTCAGGTCAGGTCAGGGTCGGACAGTGATCGGCTGAAGCTGCCTGCAATGGAGATCCCAGATGTGATAGCGCGCCCCCAAAAAGTGTTGATCTCCGGGGCTTGGGTTACAGCACAGCTCAACTGTTTAACATTCATCTCTGCATCCCCGCTGCATGGTGCAGTGAGCACGTGACGCTTCGGAGACAGCCTGCTCCGACTTTTATCACGGCAAAGCCTGTGGAATCCACAGCCGGCAGCGATAGCTCGCCTCGCCCGTCGAGTCAGCTAAACACACAACGAGCGTCGCCCTGCCGTACAAACCGACCAGACATGTCCACCGCGTCAACAACGGCGATTATGTCACGCAAAGTCGGCGGCCGATGACCCCTACGGCCGGTGACGGTTGCGAGGTCCTGCCGTGGTGAGGTAGGGTTGTGTAACGCGGGGCGGTTTGCACGCGTCACTCGCGTCCTCTCGACGCTGCCACCCGCACAAAAAGCCCTGTTTACACCTGCAAGACCGGGCCTGATGGCGACAGGTCCTCGGGAGAAAACAGGGCAGCGACGAGACCTCGAAAACAGCTCTGCCGCCGTGGTCGTGGCCGCTTGACGAGACAGCCAGGGGGGGGGGGGGGCATTTGCTGTCCGGTCGGCGGCAGCACAGAGTACCGCACTCAACCGGCGACGGCGCCTGGAGGCACCCTTGCGTGACCCGGACCATCGCCTGAGGGCGCTGTGACGTCAGCATTGAGTGGTATCGGCGTGTATCGGGCCGGGTGCCTGGGGCGAGCAGAGTGTTCCCCGAGGGGACCAGAAATCGAACGGGCACCCCACGGTCGGCACGTGGTTCGTTGACTCCGTTCCGCGCGGCAGGACCGCTCTGAATGACACCGGAATCGCGCCCCCGCCTCGCCAGCCGATCGGCTAAAAGGAAAGGGGGGCGCCCCCGGAATACTGAACGGGTTACTCCGCCAACGTAGACGACTGACGACGGCTGTCAGGGGAGATACGCACTGCTTAGCGCTCCCCACTGCCGCCGACGGTGGGGCTTTGTCTGGGAACTTGGCGCGGCGACAGGGCCCCAGGGGCCCGGTGGGGACCGACGGAGACCGGCGCTAACTCGGCCGCTCCCCAGCCGGCCGGTCCCCAGGCGGCGACCGGCGCGACTTTCTCAACTCATTAGCCGAGCTCAAGCCGACCGGAAGTCGGTGGTGTTTGCCGGCGAGCGTTCAGCGCGTGCTCAGAAAACATCACCGATCTGCATCCGTCTAGCCCGGCTGTAAAGCCACGCTGACGACGGCCAAACTCACACGATACGGCGGCTAAACGGCGTAGGTACGGCTCAGGGCGCACGGCGCACGCTCTGGTACGACCGCCGCCACATCAAAATACGCTCTTTGATGCTGACGGTCTACATGGCGGCGGAGGGGTCGGCCGGCAACCATTCGCGTGTTGACTGGCCGTGTGGACGTCCACTGACGGGGTGTGATGTCAACAGTACACGAACGGCAGAGACGCCGCCGTTTTTACCGGCCGTCCGTCATGGAAACGGACCTTTTTACCGGCCCCTGCACGGGGAACAACGACTGGTGTGCAGTCATTGTCACCATTGTCTCCATCGGCAGTACTGCGGCGCTGAGGCCGAACAAGTTCACTGCCCCGCCTCCGGCCAGCCGTCCTAATGCCCCGCGCGATCACCCGCCGGCACATTAACCTCCGCCGGCGTAATTACCCTGGTAATTAATTACGTTGATTACCTGTCGGTGGTGTAGACGTCCACGATTTTGCCGTTGAGTTTCCAGCGGACGGTCGGCGGCGGGTCCCCCTTGGGCGGGGCGCACTGCAGTACGGCTCGGTCGCCAGTCGCCACCACTGTGTCCTTAGGGATCGTCTTGAAAGCGTCGCGCAGCACTGTCGGAGAACGGACAAGGCGGCGTCAGGTCACAACACGGGTAGCGACTGGCACGGGGGCGGCCAACATACTTGGCCCACCGCAGCTCGCCGCTGCAGTATGGTAAACGGCTTCTGTGGATAGGGCCACACATGTCATGGCCGTACGGGGCGAGGCTCCGAGCGGACGACTCGATCAGGATCTGCAGCCGGGGAGCTGTCGGGGCGCGGCGGACCGTTACTGCGGGCTGTAACGGGCTGCACAGTGCACAGTGCACAGTGCACAGCACAACATTACGGCCCGTCTCGACAGATACGGTCAGGAGCATGACGCCGAGAGGTGTCGCGATGGAGATGCGCTGACGGACGGACAGGGCCCAGGGGCCAGGGGCCGCGGCCGCTCGCTCCCGGCGACCCTCGGAACCCCTCCCCTGGCCGGTGACCGCCACTGAGACCACCTCCGTCGCCAGCGAGCAAGCTCAGCCAGGAGCAGCCAGCAGCCAGCAGCCAGCAGCCAGCAGCAGCGATGGCGGTACGCGGGCCGCCCGGCAGCGCCGTCCGCTCCGGGAACCTCGTTCAGCCGGCATCTACATTGACATCTACATCGCCACTGCGCTGTTCGCGACTCCTGGCTGCCGTGTCAACAGTGCAGTGGAGCGGCTAGCTGCCGGGCTGCCAGGAACAGGAGAAGGACGAGGAGTGATGGAGAGGGACGGAGGGGATGGAGAGGGACGGAGGGGGACGGAGAGGGACGGAGAGGGACGGAAAGGGACGGAGAGGGACGAAGAGGGACGGAGAGGGTCAGAGGGGGACGGAGAGGGATGGAGAGGGATGGAGAGGGATGGAGAGGGACGGAGAGGGACGGAGAGAG
>JARFNZ010129189.1:0-11413 GCA_031763405.1 Balanus nubilus
ACACGCGCCGGGTGACGGACGGAGATCTGAGATGGGACCAGCGGCAGAGGGGTGAGGTAGACCTGGACTGACCAGGCGACTGACCTGATGGACGTACAGGTGATCGTGATGCAGGGATGATGCTGAGGAGATGTGCAAAGTGAAACATGATATAAGCATGACGGCTGGCCTGTGAAATTACGAAACGTGATATCAACTTCAAAGAACATTCGCAAAAAGTAGCACATTTCACATAAGCAATAAATATTCAATGACTAATATTCAAGTGTGAAAGATTGCAGCTAAGCTGTTGCCAATCGCTTTCACACTTGCGTCTGTCTTATCAAGTAATTGCAACATGCAGTTATTTCTGGCCTATTACGTCTGTTCTGTGCTAGGATCTTGCACTTATCCGTCCTCACTTTTGACGACCACTTGTACGTTACATTATACGTTGTGAGTCGGGTATAAGATGCAGTGCAGTCCCTTGTCACAGTGCAGCTGCGACAGCCAATGATATCTCACGCAGCCTGCTTTCCGTTCAGCGTCTGCACTCGAGCGTGCGTGCCTTCAACCCTCGACCAGAAGTTTCTGTTCTGACAGCTCGCAAAAACCTGCAAGCAGGCTCGCGAACAGTATTTGCAGTTTTTAGCAATTGGAGGGGTTTTCTGCTGTCGCACGATACATGCAGCACAGGTTCAACGAGCGAGCTGCACGCCCGCCATTACAGGAGACGTTTCCGAAAAGAAAATGGCCGCCGTGTTTTTGTTTGAAGTGCATCTTGCCGTTGTCGTCATTCCACTCCTCCGGTTTTCAGCGCCATCATTCAATTGCCGTTTGAATTATTTTATTCAAAATTCACTATCTTGATTCAAATATTTATGACACATCTCATCAACAAGAAATGAAACAATAACACATTCAAACCCAGTCGGCTTATTATTGTTCAGTCCAATCGGCTTATGTTTGAATTCATCATCGCAGCGTGGCTATGTAGGTATAAGCGTTTAATTCAGCTGAGAATGTTGGCCATGTGCTCTTTATTGTTATCGGATACTGAAAATGTTATAACGAAGTATACAGGTGCGAATATTTTTTATTGGCAATTTCTTTCAGCTGAACGTGCCTGTCCTAAACATTATTCAAGAGCTTTACCCCCCCCCCCCGTGCATACGTTTTCCATGTTCATTACGTTGTATGAAATGTAAACTGCCGCAATCTTGTGAATATTATGCCATATTTTTGGGGTTGAAAAATAAGTGGTGGGATCTTCTTCATCACTGACGTTTTGACGATATGACGATCTGCTGACGTTCTGCTGACGTTCTGCTGACGCTCTGCTGACGTTCTGCTGACGTTCTGCTGACGCTCTGCTGATGTTTGTCCAGGTGAACCGACCGATGACGATGCGTAAGGATGGCATCCAGACGCGAAAACGCAAACCCAAGAACGTGGCGTGCGACACAAAGAGCCACCTGATCAAAACTCATGGTAGGTTCGAATTCACCGGAGTCCTGTCCTTGGATTCAATGCTCATGGGTGGTATGACGTGATGTTTTGATAAATTTGCTGTGATTGTCGTGTTTTTAATTATACTTGTAAGTTTATTTGCAGAACGATTCTCGAGTCGGTTTTCCTTACTTTGCATTTCCTTGGTTTACAATGTCTTTCTATCGCAAAATGTGCGAAAATATTTGCAGCATTGACATAATCATCAATGTCAAAGAGTGACAGATGGACTTCATGCCGTCGTGTTGATGTGTGCTACTGAAACTATCGCGCCACTGACAGGGGAATTTACCGTCACTGCCCACCCATTTGTCAGTGACTTCCGAACCAACACCACCCTCCCACTGCCGTCTGAACCCCCTCCCCATCTCCTCCCAGTTCCCACTGACCGTTGCCTTCGCCCTCAGTCCGCCAGAACGTGTTGACCGCCGCCACCGTCACCAACCCTCTGAGCGGCTACGGGACCAGCGAGTTCTACAGCCAGCACTACTGCAGTGACATGTCGGCGGCGGGCGCCACTGGCACCGTTGGCCTGCTGCCAATGGCCTCCGTGCCGTCCGCCGCCTCCGCCTCGGCGGTATCGGCCGCTGCCGCTGCCGCCGCCGCCGCCGCCGTCGCCGCCGGATCGCACGGTAACCATAGCCGGTACGGACTAACCGCACGCCGCCGCGCCCTCGCAGTGACAACCCCCCTCCCCCCAGCAGTGTCCTTTAAGCCCAGAATTAAACGGTGATGGTTACCATGGTGATTGTTTGCGTGGTGATGGTTCTCGTGGTGATGGTTCCCTAGTTATGGTTTCCGTGGTGATGGTTTGGTGATGGTTCCTGTGGTGATGGCTCCTGTAGTGATGGTTTCCTTGGTGATTGTTCCCTGTGGATGGTGCCCAGAAATTGCACGTGACTGATTGTGCTGTCCGTTTTATCGATGATTTGATTTGAAGCTGGTAAAAGTTTTCGGAGAACTTGCGGTATTTACGCCGTAGCGGATCAAACATTAGCTTAAATGACCATTTAGCTGTGGATTTTATTTAGAATACAAGATCTGTTGGTCCATGATTTAGACGGTGTCCTTTTCCTAGCTTTCTTCCTCGATCTGGACCGCGATAAAGGTTAAGACCGAAGCATAAAATAAGCAGTGCCCAGTTTATCTATCGGCTTGGCATTCATAACATATATAGTTTGACGTCTTGCATAAGAAGACTAAATATGTTTAGGCCGCATATGTCAGCTCGGCGTGCCTCCTGTGGGTTCGTTGTGTTTACTCACAACCTGCTGTATTTGCAAACGTTTTGTTACTCGAAGATCCCTTGTATTTTACGACATTCCATCGTGCATTTTGCCGCTTCGCCGTGTTTGTTTACACTAATGTTGTGTTTGTTGCAGGATCATGTATGGTGCCGCAGGGCTGGACGGTATGGGCCTGAACTCAGTCGGTATCGACTCGAAGCTGGACAAGCCTCAGGTATGAGCTGAGCACCATGGAGGCGCCTAGTGCCGCACGCTGCCGGCGCAACTGCCGAGGTTTGGGTCAGAGGTGCTAGCGTAACAGCGAATTGTCTCGATGTATGCCAGCGACCTGAGGATTATCCGGGCGGGGTGAAAGTGGCATTAGACAATTAGTGTATTGTTTTTTGTGTATGCCAATGTGCATCGGCTATTGCCAGATGGGGTGGTGCAGCGGCAGAAGTGTATTGCTTGCGTGTATGCCAATGTATTTGTTGTCGGTGTTATACGTGTCTCGTCTTATTGAGCTGAATCTAATGGTGCGCTCAGTTCACCTAAATTTTTCAAATCGCGCGCACATTTTCTCGCACCATTTTCCTCCCTTTACTTCTTTTGTCTCCACACTTATCATTAAAGGTAATCGTTCGGGCACGATACACGCCACATCCACGATACATTGTGTACATACACGCTTTCAGGTGTTAACACTTGAGGCTGAGGATATGGTTTGCTATGTTGTTTGCCAGTGTCATCATATAATTGCCACCGTCATAGGCGCAATGTGCATTTTGTAGGCTAAGCCGCGTTCAGTGACATACAAGTGCCATAAGTGGATGAGTGTGTTTGTATATCAATGCGCATTGCGCATGTTTCATCACAGTCAGCGATTTATGCTGGGACATAATGACGCGAGACTTTGTCATAAAAAGTGATCGTTCGGGCAGGATGCATTCTAAGTCAATGATAAAATCATTTATCCCAAAAGTGACTAAGAAGTGATTCCTCCGTTTGATACAAACAATATCAGACGTATTTTGGCCTATGTGATTCGTTGCGGCCTTACCCGATTCGATCCTCATTTTGTTGTCATGGCAACCGAGGATAACTTGATTTAATAATCGTGTGATCATTCTCTGCATTTAGCTTTTGTGATTGTTTTGTGAGCATGTACGCATGTGCGCATTCTTTTAGCTGTAATGTGCCTTCTATGATTATTTTAACGATTATTTTTACCGATGGGCATTTTCTGGTTGTCTTCGCGACCAAATTCATGTTGTCAGCATTCAGCAACTGTGATCTTGGTGCGAGCAGCTCTATTTGGATCGTCTGTATCGTCGAGCAGTGTTCATGGAGTGTGATCAAACTGTGGGAGACGATGTCTGCAGGTCCAATACAGCCCAGTTTGTGAATCTTGTTTTTTTAAAGAAGCGCGACATTGGGCGTCAAGTGATAGAGAGACTCGGTAATGACACGTGCGGCTGGAATCAATCAATCGAACTCAAGCGGAATCCGATTTTGTCACAGGTTATCAGCTTCCCGGTTAATACCTGAAGAGTTCCGGATGCACTAGAATAGAATGAAAGTAGCATAACTATAAGCGTTCGTAAGCGCGTGAGGGAAACACACAAGTTCCATGCACGAACAAATACCTTTGCAGCCTTTTTGCCAGCGGGGAAGTACAACCAACGGCTCCCAAAACTGTCAAGTTCGCAAAGTTTTTCCCATAACCGATGTTCATCGGATTTCATGACGGCGATTATTGCAGGCTTGTGAAAAAACGAAACATTGAAGAGATGTAAAACGGATTTGTGAATCGTAGGTGTTGCGGTAATATTGATATGCATGCGCCCGAACTTGAAGACTGAAGAGCCTCTGTTTGATATGTATGGCCACTGATGGCCTGATGCTCTGTATTGTATGCTCCTATGTTAATATATTCTAGGGTGATATGCAATAATGTATTACCGTTTTACCGGCACGCCGGTAATTTTCCAAGTACAATGGTTTATCAAGAATCATGATATACTGGTTGTCAGTGTCAAAAGTATACTCATTCTCGACAGTTTTAACCGCACGAGCTACATGTCCAAAAATTAGCATACTTCAAAGCAACAAGATGACAAACTAGAAAAGCCATGGAACAACTACATCAAGTTGTAAGTTAATGTCTAGAAGCCAGAAGGTATTTTCCATAGATGTATGTATTTTCCATGTATTTTCCGTATGCATTTCGACAGAATACTACGGCTATTACTCGGGAACTCTTGCGCAAATGGTCGACTTGGACTATCGT
Source organism: Balanus nubilus (assembly GCA_031763405.1). Classification (NCBI taxonomy): domain Eukaryota; kingdom Metazoa; phylum Arthropoda; class Thecostraca; order Balanomorpha; family Balanidae; genus Balanus; species Balanus nubilus. The sequence goes on from JARFNZ010129189.1 coordinate 5,005, forward strand.
AAAGGTTGATTCGACACCCAGTAGGAGTTATGCGAATAATGATGTGCAAATTGCTTGCAAATGCAACGATGTCATCAGAGAACAGAACGATGATAGGCAGCCTTTGAATGAGAACAAAATACACCAATCTCTGGGTAGCAAATTTTGACCTCCAGCCCAAGAGAGCGTAAGAGGCAGACTTGGACTCCGTGGAAGACTTCGCCGCATACCATTTCAAGGAATGATTCTCACCTGTATCCCTGTCTGATCCATATCCACCAGAAACTCAGATAATTGTACGTGGGGAACGGGTATTTTGTTTGAGCGGCACGTTACTGTATTTGCTGGTGTGCGGTTTCCAACGCAGCCTACCTTCGGCTCAGCGGACACGAGTTTCCCTTGTGGAGTGTTATTCAGTTCATTATCTGAAAATGATTGTTTGGGTGGCCTCTTTTCATGCAGGGTCGACGAAACCGTCCAACACAAACTGTCAGTCCCGTCCGCTTACGGTGATCAGACACCAAAGCGCAAAATATGGATATTCTGTTTGAGACGCGGTAGCGAGAACCGGCACAATGTCTTATCTGTCACTGTCTCACGGTTCGTTGGAAGGCTTCAGAGGGGTCAAACTAAGGGAGATACACCGTTCAAAAGCGGAGCTCACGCCGAGTGTTGTATTTTTTTCCTAAAAAAAAAATCAACAGCTTTTTAAAAATAGACATTTTGTCGAAAATCATATTGTTTTCATTTGGCCAGGGCTATCCGGTATCAGGGGCCTTCCAGCTGTCAGTAACACACCACAGCAAGGTGTACCGTCACCATAAACCTGCAGTAATTCTAGCAAGACGGCACACCTGCTCAAACGGAAAAAATACGCTGGTGTGGTTCCAAGAGCGGTTGGGAGGCCGGCTGATCCCCATGGGCGTCGTCACTTGTTGGCTTCAGCAATCGCCGGATCTGAAAGTGCCATATTGCTTCCCGCGAGGGACACATTTAGAGTGTGACCTATGACAACAAGTCAAAGGACTTCGAAGAACGTTGGATTCGAGTTGCGCATCCATTGGTAACGTCACTCGGGAGACACACGCCAAAATCGTCTTGAGCAGGCGTCAGAGTCACTTTCAGTGGCTCCCGAAATCAGGGGTATGTAGAAAATAAGCGAATATGGCGTCATGCTTGGTGATATTTGTTGGTGTTCATGTTAAAACGAAATTGCATTTATCAGTCTTCCGAATGATATCCTTTTTGTTGGTTTCTGACTTGTTTGGTTAAATACATATCAAAAACAAATGTGGCAATAACTTTTGGGATACCCAGTAATATTTAAGCTGACATTTTAAAAACCCTTACAATCCCTTTAACGAAAACCAGGGGATGGTTTGTTTGGTTGCACGTCTGCATGAAAGTCAAGCGCCCCAAGTTTCGGCACTACCAGCCCTCCCATCCGCGCCACACTCGTATAATCGCCCTTCATGACACGCGACCTGTGCACTGCGCGCCGCCGACCCGACTTCCGGGGCAGGTCTTCGGCCAGCCTCGGCTAAACGGTGCAATGCACGTTGAAAAAACAAGCCAACCAACCAAGCGAACTATATCATGATTTTGCACTCCATGAGAGATTATAGCGCAGAGCTGAAGAATCGGTGAGCTTGTGATTTGTCTGCATTTACGCCATGTCTTAAGCGATAGCCCTGGTCAAATTAAAATAATGCGCATTTCGATAAATGTTGATGTTATAAAGGCCGTCGATGAATTTTTGTTTTATAAATACAGCGCTGGACTTACGTGAGCTCAGCTTCCGAATGGTGCATCTCAATTAGATTGACCCCTTCGAACCCTTCAAACAAACCGTGTGTTATGGAGGTCCTAATTTGTCATATTCATGTCAGTGCATATATATACATTGTTTTTTTGTTTAAATTCAGTCCCAATGATTGAGTGGGTGGCTGCGGGCCCGGGTGCCCGCTAAGCAGAGCTTGTTGCACCACGGACCCACCAACCGCCATACCCGCGCCCGGTTCACCGTTGTGAATTTGGTCCGAAAGTTTAACGTGCCGCAGGTAGATGGCGACACGGTCCTCCCTCGCCAGTTGTCAGCTGGCTGAAGATAACTACGCGGGCCAAACAACGTGCGTCCTCCCAGCCTCGAACCCACTGCCACTGAGATAAGGGCCGAGCGTCGTACCCCTAGACCACACGGAGGATATAAAGATAATTAATGTGTGATGATTAATACGAAGTTATTGATTATGTACCGGGTTGAGGCAGCTAAGTGTGTAAACAAAGGCGACCGTAACGCTAACGACGAACGTTACGCAAGACCATTCGACAGCGATGTTGTCGCGATATCGCCCTGTGAGGCCGAAATAAGCAACTTGCGTCTCCGAACGCCATTAATTTGGCAGGCATAGTTAGTTGCGCTACACCAGAACATGAAAATGCTTGAGGTTTGGTGACTGCCGCAAAACGTCGCGGTAGTATCGCAACCGAATGGCCATTAGTGTTTTTCAAATGGGGTTTTGAATTGAGATAGTAGAATGGTAGCTTAACTATAGAAACCACATGACCTAAGACTCACTTATCCCAAAACTCTACCTAAACGCTACTAAACATTTTTTAATTGACAGTGTTTTTTTCCAGATGGCTGGTTTTTACCAGATGTACTGGATATCCGATTACCCCACTGACATTGGCTCACTTAGCAGCGTCCCGCCCGGCCGCTCGAATGGCGCACTTCAGACATTCCTGGCAGCGCATCCTGCTATGCAGTTTGTTAACATTTCTTCCGCGAGGCTAAGCAGAATATTCAAATTCGCCGCATAGGATAGACCAAAGTCGGGCAAAATCCCGAGACACAGTAAAGGGCATTGCGAACTTAACTTTGCCATAGCATCTGCGAATCGTGTTGATTCATATTTTCGAAAGATATAGAGAGGACTGTGTTTTACTAAAAAATAAACAAGAATAGAACTTTGAACGGAAAGCCCAATAATAACATTATTTTGCCGGTACACTTCGAAATGTTAAATTAAATTCCTTGTTCAAATGTCGTGTAGTGGTGGCGCGATTCCAGTATTTCAAGAGTCAGTTAGGTTAGGAAAAGTAACGATGGTTTTACTAAAACTAGTGCGAAAATACAATCTTTGAGTGAAGGTTGCAGACGATTGAGGGCGAAGTTATTGAAACAGACTGGATTGGTTTAACACGGGGAACTGGTTCTATCACGTATCAACTTTGTGTTTTAGGTGACAATGTCCCTTTAAGAACATAAAACTCAAGAATTTAATCTGTAGTGAAAAACATTTCTAATTTGCATTCCTATATTTTATTTAGTATTATATTTCACATATTTCATGGTCATTATGAAACATTTCATATGTTTGATAGTCTTCCATTTAATAGTCTTCCAACACATAACCTTATTATGTAGGTATTTTGGGGTATACCATAAATAAATGATGATTTATATCCGCTCCAGGCACAATATTGCTCTCTTCTTTAGGGCCGGAGGAACAAAACGACAGGTCGTGGCTTTTACCTGTCGGATATGACATCTGCCCTCCACTTTCAGGCTTTAAATGGCCGTCAGTGCTCCATACTGGTACACTCAAAACTTGGTGAGACCTCAAAGGAAGAAATCCATTGCGGTCACGGTCAGCTACTGCGAGTGGACCGGCCATGTTGTCGGGTTTCCAGCTGCGATCATGGAGGCACGGAACTGCCGAGTGCTGTGGTCCGACTGCAGCCGGCCAGGGGTGGAGAATTAGGGGTTTGGGGCATTAAAGTGCACCTCTTCCCTGTCCATTCTCAGTCCTGAGACGAGGCCTTCACAAAAAAACTTTTTACTAACAACATAGTAATATTTGATGTTCTAAATGAGTATTTACGCATAATCTTGGTAAATCGTAAAAAAGAATAAAATTTCCTCCTCCATCTTAGGCTGAACCACTACCGGTGACAAAACGTTCCCTGACATTTTGACAATTTTCCACCTATGCATCCGGCCTCCTTTGCCTCCTCCGCATTAATATCTTTGGGTCCCGGATCGGATGACATTCTCCCTACTCTCTTCAGCCCTTCATGTGCGTTTTTAGCGTTTTTTTCTGCTTCTGCCGCGATTTCTGTTGTCCAATGACACATAAGTCAAAATATTGTTCACGATGCTCAATATCGTTCGCCTCTTCGGCGCTTCTCCAATCTCTTTTAATCACGTTTATGTGTATTTGCTGGATTTAATTTGGAGGTAATGTGACACCTTTTTACGACCACAGATCTGAAAAAGCGAGCAACAATGTGCCTTGAGCCCGGAGCGAAAAGGCGGCCACTCTGAGCGCATGCTGTAACTGGCGTGAGGGGACAATGAGGTCTAAGATAATGGCGATGAGCTGCAAAGAAAATAGTATCGACCAGGTCATCATTTCCGTTCGGTATCAATCGTCACTCAGTTGGGCAGTTACCCGAATCAAAGGCATCAGTCGGTTGATGCTGTGTTTCGGTTACTCGGGTACTCGATATCGGGGCTAGGAAAAGGACGAGCGTGTGTATCTCCGGCATCACCCGCTGAACGACTGGTTAGCCGCCGGCCCTTCCACTCAGCGGGCAGGGTCAGATGAGAGGCCGGCTGTCGGTGGGGACGATAGAGGTCCGAACGGATGGGTGAATAAAACGAGACATCAAAGGTTCTCGCCACAGGCCTAGGCTAGTGTGAAATAAGAAGAATCGCGGAGGAGGGAAAAACATCACAGACGTTACATCAAAATAGTAGAAAAGCAAGAATCGGGGCTCATTGTCCCGCATCACTATATTTTTGTTTGAATCCATTGCCATCGTTAGTTTTGTGATAATTGGCACTTTTAGTATAGGCGCTTAGAATAGAAGAAGGGTAATTTTTCGGACACACTTTTACATACTCTTCTTGATTTGGGGGCAAAGAGCTGAGCTGGAGCCGGGTTAAGCGATTGACAAGCTGATGTAAAGTTCACACTGAGAGTGACAGATACCAACAAAATTGTCATCGGCCGCTTTACTGGACGATCACCCCACGGATCAAATTTGAACTGGGTTGATTAAAAATCAAAATTGACAAACTGGACGTCAGCCGGACGGATCGAAGTTGAATTCAGTGAATTAAAATTTATATTGGGAAACCAAAATCAGTTTAGCTCCGTCGGACTGGCGTCCGTTAAAATGACAGATGGCAGCTGTCTTTTGGCGTCAGTCACTCTCATGTATGGAGTTGACACTGATGAGGAGTTGACACTGATAAGGAGTTGACACTGAGGAGGAGTTCGCACTGATGAGGAGTTGACGCTGAGGAGGAGTTCACACTGAGGAGGGGTTGACACTGATGAGGAGTTGACGCTGAGGAGGAGTTCACACTGAGGAGGGGTTGACATTGATGAGGAGTTGACACTGATGAGGAGTTTTCACCGAGGATGGCGGACGACAAAAGGCGGAGCTGCCATCAGTCACTTCACCGGACACCCGCGCGACCCATCAAAATTGAATTTTGGTTTGTCAAATTTGAACAAAATTAAAATAGTATTACCTGTCTAGAATTAAATTTAACATTTTGTGCCAAATATGAATAAAATTCAAATTTGACAAACCAAAATCAATATTGATCCGTGGCGCGGGTGTCCGGTAATGTAAGTGATGACAGATGCCTTTGGCGTGTGCCCACCCTCTGTGCGAACTCAGCATCAGACTCGCACGGACGCCAAAACGCATCGGCTATCGTCAGCTTACCGGACACCAGCACCACAGATCGAAGTTGAATTTAGCAAATTAAAATTCAAATGCAAATGCAAATTTGGCATAGCAAATTCTGCTTTGATCCGTCGGAAATGTGGTGAAATAAAGTGTGGCAGATACTTTTTAGCGTTCGCCACTCTAGTGTAAGCTCAAAACGGACATTGTCACCTTTGGCGGTAATGTAAAAAAACGGGTAAAATCAATGCAAGAATTTTGTGCCACTGATGGTAAGGCTCAAACGTACAGCCACATCACCTAACAGGAAATATGAGGAAATTATTTTTACTCACCTCCAACTCTTGCGTGATTATGATCCGTTCTATTTCGATATGATGGCCGTCGCCGTAAATACTGCATGGAATTTGGCGAACATCATACGGTACTGGCGGCGCGTTCTGCTATGCGGTTTGTTTACATTTCTCCTGCGTTGTCAACCAAAATATTCAAATTCACCGCAGAGCACAAACGATGTTTAAAGTCGGGCAAAATCCCTAGACACAGTAAAGGGCATTGCGTACTTAACAAAGCTACAGAATCTGAGAATCGTGTTGATTCATCCTTTTTGAAAGATTGAGAGAGAGGATTGTGTTTGACTAAATAATAAATGAGAATAGAACTTTGAACGGAAAACCCGATGATAACATTCTTTTGTCGGTACACTTCGAAATCTTAATTA
>JARFNZ010129200.1:0-19811 GCA_031763405.1 Balanus nubilus
CGCAGATTTTGCCTACCATTTTCACTTATAGGGAATTCACACTGTAAAGTTGACTCACGTCGAAACCATCTGTTTTCAGCTGATGGTCGTCATGTCACTCCGCTAGAGTGAGCCCATATCAGAACAGCTGAAAACGTGGTTTTCTATAGTGTGAATCGCAAAATAAATTAATTTGTTTACTAGGCGAGAGCTGGGAAGCAGCACGTGGTCTTGTTTAAGTATTTATTTGCAATTATTTTGTGGGCATGTGCGCAACTTTATTTTCTCAACGACGCAGATGACTGTATCTGTATTTTAAGCTCATGGAATCTGGTAAGTTTGGCGAGAAAGCCTTGTCATCTTTCAATGTCCTAGAAATGCTCTGAGCCCTAGGGGTTGCACCTTATATTGAATCAGTTACAAGGTGCAAGGCCATATGATTTTGCAATATCTCCTCTGGATAAACTGGACAGTAGGTACCTCTAGCTGTTTTAGGGCCTCTAGTGTTCTGGCCATGCTTTGTTGGTGCTTTGAAATGCAACAAATAATGACTGCAGCCATTGCTAGTTTCTTAAGGGGTGGTGGGTACCCAATGTGCAGAAACCAGGCATAATTTAAACCAATGAGCTTTGTGTAGGAGGCACTATATATACACAAATAAAAATAATAGGTACAGATAACTTTTTTAAACGTCTGTTAGGCCGGCCAAAGGCTGGCTGTTCACATTTGGGGTATGGTTGTGGACGGCTGCGGCTGTGATGCCACGGCTGTGGAGCAGGTAGGCCAAGGAAAAGTTCAGCCGTGTAGATCTCTAGCGCCTGGTTTAATTGGTAGCAAAAATGATTGTGCGATTTTTTACAGAATAATCTCGACATCGGGTGAGATCCTTGCGATTACCTCAAAACATATCCGAGGTGGAGCGTATGTAACCCGATGGTGATTAGACATGTTTCTACACATCTTTGTTTTATGTTGAGACATCTTTGTTTTATGTTGAGAAGCATACAAAATGTATCCGTTGACCAGGGAGGATATAATGGCGTTACAACTACAGGTGGACTATCCCAACTCCGTTCGTGCTGACAGCATAGCTCAATTTTGAACCTACCCCGCGTTCGGTACCTCGATATTATTTGCACAGTTTTCCAGGATCATAACAAATTTACCATAGTTCTGTATACTAATCCATTGGATAATTATCTAAGGGATAATATTTTCCGGATGCCAAGCACAAGGCTAGTTAGGGGGTCGGCAGCTAGGCTATGACGGTGATGTAAATCGCGGCAGTAGGGTCTTTCCTATAGTTGGTAATGAGTTTGCTATAGGATGTGATCATCAAGTCGTGTCAAATATTAGCGTGCATTTACTATACAATGGGGGAAATGCACGTTTTTATTTGAAAATGCACGTTTAAAATGAAAGAAATAAGAATTGGCTAGATATTGCTTCACAGCGCATAACTTCAGTTTCAAGTGATGCGATAAGATGTGGAAACAGTGTTGCTACCAAGACAATATTTCTTTTAACCAGCTTTCTCGACTATTTCGGAATACGAGGCTCGCGTGCGCACTAAACTAGCACAAGGGCGTGGACTCCCTGAAACTGCATCTGAAATAGCTCACACATTCCGAACAATTTACGACTCATGTTAAACTTTATTTACGATTCAGATGCCGGACTTTCCCGGGCGTAAAATACATGCCACCGGCTCAAAATAGCACGAACCTTGTGATCACCGCTGGACTTTACACCAAATACGACAACTATAAGCGTTCGCTGTCCGATTTCTTTAGTTTTTGTCCCAACTTCATGAGTAATCACACAAAGATGGTAACGAGACGAGGTAACTTGTCTGTTTAACGCACGAAGAGCGATATTAAACGTCCCATAACCCTATTACACAGCCCGCTCTCGAAGTAAGCACACCGTGGCTCCATGGATGAAAACGTCGTGTTCGGCGTTACCCGGAGAGTCATGCTATTCACGATGCGATCTCCATGAACTGCGGACATGAACGACTGTCAGGCTGTGAAAGCCGCGGTCCGGGCGCCAGCTGAATGGTTGCTCAACATAACCATGCGGATGTGCTATCGCCTGCCACTGATCACCTAGATGTGACTAGGGTCACGCCCTGTCTATACTAGTTGCGGATGCAACCGTGCAACCCCGGTATTGGAAACAGGGAAGCCGATTTAGCATTCTTTTGCAGGCATGATAAATGTGTGACATGCGGAGTGCAATGCATGTACCTCCTCCTTGCTTCATGAGACTTTGCAGGCATTGACTTTCGAAGATGGCGTTTGCTATGTGTGGGGTCCATTTCACGTCAACAAGCACATTGCAGATTATAATGCCACTGCACTCCGAGGCCTTCCATGCTATATGCAAATTGCAAGCCCGGAAAGTTAAAAAGTTTAAGCGATCATTTTCGCTTCCATTCTAATGACTCGTCTTGCCGTTATGAAAAACGATGCTCGTATTTCAGTGAACAATTCATCTTTGCTTCGGTACAGAATTCTTCCGATATTGTCCAATTATTCCGTAGAGAGCATAGCCCAGCATTTCACCCTCAGATCAATGTTGGCAAGGGACTAACGCATGACCGACCGTGGTCATATAGCCATCCCCACATACTGTCCGGTAACTGGGGCCCACGCTGGGAGGCGTGCTGTGCTTTAATGTACCAACATGACAAAACACCCCACGCTCCCACCCATCCCGGCCCTGTGGGATGTCACTTTGTGCTGGAAACAAAACATTCAATGAAGAAAGTCCCGGAGTCTGAGGCGGCGCAGCAGGCGTCCGGAAACGAAAGCAGTCGTAATTTACTAAAGATGACGCATGTCATAATTACCAGGCCCAGTTGAGATAAAGAGTCAAAATGCAGTCTGAGGACATTGTAGATATGAACGCAGCGGAATACGAGTTAAACTCACTGATGTCTAGTGCGTAGGTTCTAAGGAGTTGTACTACATGTGGTGCTGACTTAAAAATACGTCGTTCCGGCACGGAACGAACTTGGGTGGCTTTCTTCGTGGCGAACTTCGTGGCGAGTGCTGGCTATGAAAGACCATCTTACTTTTATAACCGTGATTTCTGCGGCCCAGGTAGTCGCCTGGCCAATTTTAGGAAAGTTTTCTCGTTTAGACGACGCGCACCTTCATCACACGCAGTTGACGCTGTCTTAAGGTGAGTAGTAAGTTTTATGAACGAGGCTTCAGCCGTGGCATCAAGGTCGAGGCATCAGGGTTAATTACTGCCTACAGGTCATTTCCTGCTTAATATAGCGGATTGAGGTGTGAAACTTCTAGACATGCATTGAAATTTGCTCATTCCATCGACAAACAAACTAATGGTCTGCCTCTTATTGCTAAGCTTAGGCCCTCTAGTTCGGTCCCCACCCTGTTTGTATTAAACGTTCAGAATAAGATTTGACGACCGAGGTTTAATTGATGTTTCATATGTGTAACGAAACCGAAAATTCACAAGACGAGAGGGCCATCGAAGATTTTGTCGCAGGCCCTTAATGCATCGGCCTTAGGCTGGAGCTAAAAATTGCGCAGCCTTATTCATAACCACTCATCTTTCACATGCACTGAAATAATTGATCTTTAATGATCGCGGTGAATGGCAATGAATGTGAACAATAACAACAAATGCATTCAAAAGTAAAAGCATTGCATGCCAACTAAAAATGAGTACCTTCAGATCTTCGTCTTCGAAGATGTTGCACTTCATCTTCTGTTGCGTTCAAAAACACTGAAGCAGTTTTTAACTCAGCCAAAGGTACCAAAAGCAAAGGTAGGTATATAGGCCAGTGTCACAGTTGGTGTCAAGGATCGCTTTGCGATCACATTTGTGCATGTGTTGTGTTTTTAATTAATAAATGTTACGGAATATTTAAACTGAAATTCCATTACTTGCATTTCAAAACTTTTGATTTGTAGTTGCTTTCCTTTTAATGCAAATTGTTATTTATTTTTATTGTATCACTAATTGAATGCATGTGCATGTATCCCCATTTCTTACATAGATTATCAACGTTCTGTATTTTATTCATGTTTTCGTTTTTATGGTATAAATATTTTCAAAAATGGTCAGCCTTTTACTGCACTTCTAAAGTAGTTTTTTGTATTTATATAGAACTAAATATATTTTGATTAACTTTATTTCGGCCTCTGATCTTTAGGTATCAACTATCGGATCACCAATCACCATCGGTTCAACTTAATTCAGGGGCAACAGGGGGCGATGGGGCTACCTGGTACCTACCTCGCTACCGCCAGGCAGGTATAGGGTTTAAGAGTATGCTTTAGTCCCGTCCCTCAAACAAAATACTACAGGCCCCTATAGCCGACGCATTTTCACTTCTTCACAAATTGGGACATTTTTATTACTTTCTTCCAGACCGACATCAGTGTCAAAATCAAGTGGGCGAAATTCGAGGACAAAATTTAAATTTGTTGGTTTGTTACCTTGTGAGGTCGACTCGCTGGAGGCCAACGAGAAGCTCTGTCCATTCTATACCAAATCCGTGACGCCGCCCCTGGACCTAATTTGCAAAATGAATTTCCTGAGCAGTGAGCTATCTTCTTCACCCGCTTAATCACAGGATATTCTGCATTCGTGATGTAGGAGGTGCTGAAGCAGTACCGGTTATGGCGCGTGTTACCGCCACTGGCACTGCCCAAGTCGACCTACATTCGTCAGTTACTGGCTGTGCTTCAACCTCCACGCGTGACAGTGACGAACTGTATGTTGAGCGCTCACGCCACGCATAAACACCTCGCCTTCAGCGGCGCCATCCCACCAATCATCACCTCACAAATACGTGACGTCACATGACCTGAGGGCGCGATCTCCGACCGGGCAGCAGGGATGGGAGGGTACAGCGTTCGTGAGTAAAAGGCGCCTTCAGAAGCGAGCAGTCAGGTGGTGCTATTTCGAGGCGGCGGCGTTTGAAACTACGCCGCAGGCCTGCGCGGCCGGTGGGGGTCACGAAGGTCACGCGAGGGGCGCCCGTGGCTGGGGACCGGCGTGGAGTGGCTGTCTGTGAGGGGACTAATAGATCACCCCGAGGGGTTACCTGAACCCGCGGTGGTGGCGTATATACGGGAGGGAAGGAGACGCCGCCCGCTGACTCGCCGAGCCGACTCGGGTGAGTGTGATGGTCGCATCACTAGCTGTTGAGGGATGCGAGGCCCAGGTGGGATCGACCTCGTAAATGAGCTGTCACGCTCAACAAAGGCTGTGCTGTGCCGGTCTTGTGCAAGGGATGATTCCTAATGAGTTTATGTCGTCACCTCCTGAAGCTGAATTTCGGCAGCTCACGTCACTTCGCGCTGCCGCTGCTTTCCGGAGAAAAAAAATGCATTGCGCTTGGTGAAAGTGCCGCAGAAATATTTCACCTTGTTTGAAACTAATTGTGTGAAAGTCAAATGATTGCCTCTTTAGATAAGGTTCCCTCCCCCAAATAAGTACAGTGTAATGTGTGAAAATGATTACCATCAGACCACAGCAATTCAGTCCTCCTAATTTGGTGTTGCCTGAAAACGTGGATGCATTTGGGAAGATTACTCTTACTATCGAAAGTTATTTTCAGATAATTTCCTCTGTAGTTCATTATGTTTTCTCTAATTACTAGTGATCCATTTGTCTCCAAGCTGCGCACTACCGCCTTAGCAGTCTCTTTCAATTATATATTTCACCATAGACGGCCAGAGCGCTTTAATAGTGATCGATAATCAGAAGATTTGTTCTTAGCCAATGAACTAAGGTCGCAAAAAAACTCTAAGGAAAATGTAAAAGCCCCTTTCGCATTTCTTCGTTTTCTTCCTAAGAACAGGATTCATCATATTTATACAGAAATGTTGTAAGTACGTGGTGTAATTAATAACGTAAAAAGATCCATTCAGGAAACTATAAGCTTACTTTTGCTCCTGAGCAGTGCCTCATATCACGGAAAGCTATATACAAATATCTACTTTTCACCACAGTCGGAAAGTATCCCCCGGGTCGCATTCCAGTTCCTCCACGGTCTGTTGCGCCCGGTGAAGACCGTCACCATCGGCGGTCTGTACCGCACCTGACTGGGTTATTTGGGCGTCGTCTCAGCTGGTGTTAAAAGGCCCAGCCGGTGTTAAAGGGCCCGGCCCGGGCTGGCGGCTGTTCAGCCCGGCTTACACCGTCACTGTCAACAGGATCCGATCAGCGGGTAATCCGCGGCGGGTAATCAGCGGGTAATCCGCGGCGCCCCGCCGACTCCCGAGGGAGGGAACAAGACGAGAGGGAGAGGATATGGACGACACACGGGGAGGGGAACGGGCTGGAAGGAAAATAGATCACGGGCGAAGAAACAGAATTGGACAAACGGATGAGGGAATGCCATTTCTGGAAAAGATACTTTCACAATACGCCGGCGACCCATCCAGAGGAAGCGGTGGTCGATTTTGTCAACACCTTTGAGGCGAGTTGTCAACACCTTTGGGGCGAGGCGACCGTCGCTCAGCAAATGGACAATGTACGAGTTGCCAGCTGGCGTGAAATGCTTTGAGGTAAAACCGCACCACAAATAGCACTATGAATCAGATCTTTCCCAGGATGCTGTATCAGGCACATCCGGATGTGGTGGACTCCTCTGTCACTATACTCTGTCTCAGGGGCGGATCCGGAGGGGGGGGGGGGACCATGGCCCCCCAAAACTCTGAAACAATGGTTTGCCCCCCTCCAAACTGCCGGACTTTTTGGATGTTCTTAACATTAGGTTAATGGCGATTCATGGCAAGAATTGACTTCATTTGGACGATTAGCCCCTTCCCCCAATAAACACGGCTAGATCCGCCCTGTTCTTTCTTCAGTTGCAACTCGCCGCACGCCACGCATCCCGCTATCAGCCATCATAGACGAGTTTGCCCGTTTTCCGCTGCCATTACGCGTGCGTTCGGTATCTGGAAAATGTCGGATAATTCTCCAGGATCATGGACAATTTCCAGAATCACGTTCGTCATCTGGAAAATGGGAGAATCATCCCCGAGAATTTTCGATCGGGAGTGAGAATCTCCAGAGTAGGGTCGCTGGGATGGGCTGTTATCCCTCCTTCCTATGACGTCAGCAGGCTGAACTTGTATTCACCGCGGGCCACTCACAGTTGAATGTATGCGAATATTGATGTTAAAATGAACAGCAAAGTGTTTCTAAGATCGACTGAAAACAATTTCAACCTTCAGTTGAGTTTGCTTAGTGGTTTTCAGCAGAGCAACCGATGGACATCACCCAAGATACCGAATGCTCCACTTAGCGATAATTTTCCAACGGATAATTCTCCCCACAGGAGCGATTCTGAACACGCAAATGGATGATTATCTCCGATAATTTTCAATTGGAGAATATCCAAGGAAGAACATTTTCCCGATACCGAACGCACGCTAGGTAACACGAGAAAGCCCACTGCCCACCGCCCGCTATCTAGTGTCCACTGTTCTCTGGCCACACCGCTATCCAGTGTCCACTGTTCTCTGGCCACTATCCGCTGGCTCCGCTCACACCGCGACCGGTGGAGATCCCAGGAGGAGGAGGAGGAGCGGAGAGTCCCTCCGCGGGGCCCATTACCGCTGGCCGGCGGCGGTCCGTCAGTTCCCACACCGACTACTGGCCGGTGTCGGGACCGCCGCGGTCAGTCCGCTGACCGGACCGGCCAGCAGGCCAGCGTGGGAGACCGCCGCCGCTCACACACACACAGGCCCACACACATACACACACACATACACACATACACACACACAGACAGGCATACAGCGGCACAAACACAGGCTGAAGCGGCCCGAGACGGTTGGATCAGTGTCTGGAGGGTACAGGATGATTGAAGAGTGATCAAACCAACAGCCCACCAATCGCTCAAAATCATCGGTTGTTGGTTACCGTTCAATAGATGGTTCTAGCGAGTCTCGACACATGGCGTCTATGTCACGGAGTGGAGTCGTGGACCATTTCCTGTCTCGTCCATGAAAAAAGTCCAGTGACCACCCCGGTGAACGTCCAACGCTGTCCGCCGAGCAGAGGTAGCCCCCGTCCCAGTGCAGTGTTCATACGCCAACTGCAGATACATCCCTGTGTGACGCAGCTGCTGTTCCTCCGCCAGCTGTTCAATGAATGATCTGGTATCGGGTGGTACATATATCTCGGGTGTCACACCAATCATCGCCAGGTTCAGTAAAAGTGCGAAGATCTCTGACGTGCCGACAGGCGATATTTTCGGTGAAATGGATAGCCTGTTATGCTGGTGGTGCAGATAATTTGCAGATTTGAGCCCGATTGAACGATGGCCGGAACCCGGACGCCAGATGTGTGCCAGAAGTTCATGTTTGTTTTTGAAACACGAACTCTGTAGGCTAAGGAGGGATTTTGCATGGTAAGTTATGGATGTGCTTCTTGGTAAAGGGAATTTTAACTGGGCTAAGCAAAGGGCAGTTATGGGTCAAGTGCAATGACTGCAAATATAACTAGTGGTTATAATGTTGACCGAATTATGACCGTTCACTCATAGAGAGCACTTATAACATAGAAAGCTACATAGATAGCTAAGCAATAAGGTAACTGTTAAATAGCATTGAGAAGAAGTGACAACCTTCAATTAAGAAGAATGCATCATGTCAAGAGAGATACGAGGATTTTTGGGAAACACCCCGTCCAGAAAGTCATTACTCAGTATACCCTACATTTTGTCTCGAGCACTGAAGAAAACGAGAAATCCCCAGAGCTCCATAACCTTATCTTGATGAATCGAAACATCTAGTTCAAGCTAAAAAAAAAAACGCACAAAACCAATAAGAAGCTGACATATCTTCACGCGTTTGTTGGCTTATCACGCTGTAGTATTCCATGGGATTTCTAACTTTAGATATTCCTTAGTTAAGCTGTAGCATCCATCAGGTCACATCTCAAAGAACATGTCAGATTACTAAGGCTGCCTTTGATGCAGGAGCCCTTTCCCTACCATGTGACTAACCCACATATGGTCCTTCCCCGTCGGTAATCACCAGTAACATAGTTATGGTCTGGACAGGGCATTAATCTCTGTCATACCAACTCAATAGCTCAGGATTAGGCTCCACGCTGGATTCGAACTTCATAGCTTGATACAAGGTGCGTTTAGAGACTAAGTACATAACTACTAGCCTTATAGCCTCTGTTTAACGCTTTTATTGAAGATTAAAATATAGTTGTCTCCATATCCTTTTTCCTTCAACCAGGGGCGTTTTCTTTTTAGCTCAGGGCCAGCCGCAAACAAAATTTTTAGTGCGGGGCCAGCCAGGTATATGGGGGAGCCAGCGAGGGGTAGGGGGGCGGGGGTGGCGTCATAGGGCTTATTTACAAATCCTGCGAAATCTGGGGGTGCCGGAGAGGCTATCGAGCAAGCCTGGGGGTGCCTCCCGGCGGCGACGCCCTTGCCTTCAACCAGCAAATATATCCTTGAAATGTTTAGGCACACAACAAAGCATACTTTAACGGTCAAAAATAGCTCAAATGTACTGTCTTGGGCTGTCGGTTTCTGATGTAAGCCTTAGCGAGGAACATCACCATAAACGATTGATATCCGATTTAAAACAAATATTAGCACTGTCGCGCTAGCTAACGTTTCTGTTTAGAGTAACAGCTATCCAGATCGAATAAAGATCGGGGCAGTGGCCACTAATCGGTAGTTGGATGAACAGATTCAGATACACCAGCTGGTCATACCAATCATACCACAGCCAGGTCAATAATTGCTCAAAAGTCAATCAGCCTTTCTCTGGCTCCCACCCATCAGGTACCCAATATATCCGGCGTAAATATTGCGCTGAATAAGAACTATAGTGGGTTGCACATCCACAGGACTACGTTTGAGAAAGTTGTGTTCTCGGTAAGGTCTATTTACCATGGTAGAATGATGGGCTGAACCGATTCAAGCTAACTGTTACAGTGTTACCCTACCTGTTCTAACGGTTCATGGAGCTACACGTCATGATGCTGTTTTAACGTTCCTATGAGTCATGCCGCTGTTTTTCGCACGTCAGCCGACCATGTAGCATGATGACCTCCGGTGGACATTGGACACCTGCTTCAGTGACCAGCTCCAGGATGTGTGGACACCGTTCCTCCCTCAGCAGAGACCCCCTGTGGGAAGACCCTCGGCCACTCACGCCGGGAGCTGTTAAACCGAGCGGTCGCTTGTGACGGGCACACCAAGGTTTCTTCGGAGGGGATGCGACCGGGGACTCAGCAGTTCTGGAGCCAGGTAGACGGAACGAATCGGAAACGATTCAATGTTCGAGGAAGAGAGGATGAGCAATGAAAATTGTGGCGGTCTGACGGAAGGTTTGATGGAGGCTGCTGCAGTTAAGTCGGTGAGCAATTCTCTGGCAAACATTTCATGCTGTCGTGGACGTCCACGGCAGCTCATGGATGAGCCATGTGGACTGGGCCTGTGGATTAATCCAAGGGCCTGTGGATTCATATCTAAAAGAGTCTGAATCACAAGCGCCCTACATAGTTGGCGCTAGTGGTGTAAATCGGAGTCCAACTTTTTGGACGTCCTAAAATAGTCCAAGTCCAATTTGGACTTTGGACATTCAATCAAGATTTTCTTGGACAATTTTCGGACAGAGCATTCGGGCAAAAACATGTTTGTGACAAAAGCGTGCATTTTTATATAGGCATTTCAATCACCAACTGAAACAAAATGGTGTGATGGTAGTTGTGTTCATAAAAAGGTAACAAACCTGAAGAATTTTCATGTATACATTTTTTTAATTGGACAATTTTTGGACGCCCAAAATTTACGGACATTTTTTGGACAACATTGTCAGATTGGATCGGACTTTGGATCGGACATTATTTATAAAATGTCCTAATCTTGTACCACTAGTTGGCGCTGTGGCGTTGATTACCTTATTTTCACTGAGAAGCGATCCGACCTTGATAATTGATCGGGTTTCTCAGAGGGCTGTCAGATTTGTGATAAACAAGGCGTCCCGCTCCGCCCCATTAGACGAGCCTCTGACCCGATGAACTCTCACACGAGCTTCGTAGGCATCACTTACCACACAAGCAGGTGGCGAGAGATTGTTTTATTCCCTATAAAGTGGGATAAGTCGTGCCATAACGCAATCTTTTTTGTCCATGACGAAAGCGGCAGCGGGAGTCCTAACCGAAAGCCGCCCATTTTTTCATGCAATATCTTGAATGTAATGTCCTCTGTTAAATTGGTAAACTAATTAACTATAAGCATGGAATTATGTCTAAGCTAATGCAATTCAGGGAAACAAGATCTTCAACGACTATACCAAATGGGTAACACCATAGAAATTCCTCATAGATGTAGGAGGACAGCTCATTCCTTCCACGACCGTCGCCAAACAAGTCCAGCAATTACATTACAGTATGACGCTCATTTCTCTGACAGTACGACGCGCAAACATTTCCCAGATAGATCGCTCCTCGAATTTCTGAACGGTGGCTCTTAAGCGTTCAATACCGTGACGGACGCAAGGTCACGCAACACAATTGGCATGATCCGATGCGGCCTCCCTGTGCCAACCCTCTACAGGTCTATCATGTTTATCATCATTCCGGAATCTGATTAGCATCACCAATGGCGTGCGTTCCGACAGCATTTTTCCTCCAAAGTGCACAGCGAAGGCGCCTCTCGAGAGGCCAATGCCGCCCTTTGAAGACGCCGACTCGGGTATCGAAAGCTTTGTTGACATCCAGTCGTCGCCAGTCAAGGGTTACCTCTCGAGGCTACCTCCGGGCGCGGGGACAAAGCCCCGCAGTGGCTGGGGAGGACTGGACGTATAATAAGGACCGGAGCGGGCCTGCCATGCTTGAATAGGTCGATAGGGTGGAGGGGATTTTTCTATGGAGTGGAAGCGGGATGCCGTGAGAGCGGAATTGGTGCTGAATGACACAAGAGCGGGTCGGTTTATGGTGTCGCAGAGAAGGACCGCACTGGCTGTGCGGGTCGCTTAAAGACGTTCTGGAATCTCGGGAACTGTATGGATAAGTGTGATTAAAATCATTGAGCAGTTAATGGCCGCACGATTTTTGGGCGTAACCGTTTTTACATCAACAGTTTTCAAAGAAACAGCAAAACGCTTATTAGAAAGCATGGGCCATTGGGCATGCCGGGATGAAACTAAGTTAAGGTAAGCCGTTTTAGCACCGGGTGAGTAAAAAAACGCATTCCGAACTTTAACTATCGCCAGTGTAGCGCGAAAGTGTTGCGTCTTCGTGTAGGAAGGGGGAAGGGGGTTGATGCAATCTCTGCCGATTCACCCCAATTGAGCTAGAGTTTCTACTTGAAAACTAGCACGTTGCTTGTGACGAGAGGAAGCTGATGGTACCCGAATTTTAGGTCCTGGGTCATTTGGTGACTTCTGAGGTCAGTTCAATGGCCCGAAATCACCAATTCCTTCTTCTGCAGATTGAATGACTTTAATCAAGCTAGAACCGTACTCTGAAGACCAAGACGTTCATTTTGGTCAGCGAAGTACGTCTTGATACATTCCAGGTCTCAGACG
Organism: Balanus nubilus; assembly: GCA_031763405.1. Taxonomy (NCBI): domain Eukaryota; kingdom Metazoa; phylum Arthropoda; class Thecostraca; order Balanomorpha; family Balanidae; genus Balanus; species Balanus nubilus. Next base: position 12,537 of record JARFNZ010129200.1, read on the forward strand.
ACCTTCATTCTTAAGCAAAATTCAAAGGTCATCTTGAGCCATTTGAGGTCAGTGACCTTGCTTGACCCGTAATAGATCATGATCTCATTTGAATCCATATTTGTGTAAAATAGATGTAAAATTCGAAATCAGCGCACACCAATACTACAGAAAGCTCCGGAAATCAAAAAGGTCACCCGAGGTCATCAGAGGTCAGTGACCTCGGCTTACCTTTGAGGGTTGTGCCTTAATTGGAAACCAAGGTCACATGGTAACACCTGCTTGCGTACTCCTGAACCTCAAAAATCAGGAAGCGCGAGTGATAAGCATGAATATGTCACGGAACACCATTTGTGCTTGACATGACACAACTTCACAGATACAAATTCACAGATCACGGGTCATCGGGGTCACGGTTTCGAATTTTTTAGGATAGATTTTGAGGTTGAAGTTGAATTTTGAGGTAGATGTAAAAGTTATCAATACTACAGTATTGATGACTTTTACATCTACCTCAAAATTTAGGTACAAAATTTAGGTAAAAATGGGTACCTAATTTATGTCGCGATTCGCCGTTTTTACGCGATTTTTTCCCGAAAAACCTAGAGGTTGGCAACCATCCCCCTACACTGCCGAGGCTTAAGGCTGGCATTTCAATTGAAATACATACCATAGAACCCTGAAATTCTGACGGTGTAATATCAAAACATATTTCTACAAATGTGTAGCGTTCTATGCGATTCCGTGGATTCGATTGTGATATGTTGCGCTGTAATGATAACGAGACATATTTTGCTTTTCCTTATATCTCCATAAGTTTTCCTCTATATTTCCATGCTGAATTTCAATAGCACGCACTATGCTATTTGCAATACAACAAACCAAGTTAATTGGCACCTCAAAAAGCTGGAGGAGGACAGAACAGGGTCGGGCTAACCATGGAGCCTACTGACGGAGGCAGCTGCTTTACCACCAGAAGTTCGACTCCCTGAAGGACTTGGCAAACTACAACCCAGGTGGATACCTGGGAGGTAGCAACTGAACACCATCAAGTGAAATATGCTGTGGTGGAAGTGACGAATGAACGCTGTAGGCCGCCCTGAGGAAAGTGCAATCACTCCGTGCTCAATAAATTTGCAGAGCTGCAAATTTATCGGTGATCTTTTGTGTCAGAGTTTATCAAATCAGAACGAATAAAAGCATTTACATAACAATTTGTACAAGTAATAAAAAGCCTACCAAACGGATGTACAAAATTTCAAATCATGTCTTTACTTAACTCTCCAAAACAAGGCATAAGTTTTTAGGAACAAAAAGGAACATTTCTTTTGGTTCACCTGGTATGTGCAAATGTTCATGTATTTTCTTCACAAATTCTTGGAGTCGCGACGCGCGTATGAATGGTCCTACACTATACCGTACTCGTATCAGATCAGCTCTGCTTCCAGGTAGCTCTGCTTCGCTCTCTTTCCTGTAAACATAATGTCAAATGCGACACGAAACCTTGACGATAACATGCCTCTTCAACATGGAGTGGAGTAATGAAGATGCAGAGTCCTACTTATACCCACTGTCAAAATAAATGCCGGGTAAAATAAATATACCAACATGTAGCGCGACGAAGTGTAATGAACGAGATACGGTCGCATTGACTATTCAAGGGCAAACGTGATCGTAACCGTTACCGGACACACTCCGGTGTGACGCCTTTGGATCACCTTTGAATGCTTTGCCCGATCAATCTCTATCAAGGGTTCCTCAAAGCTGAGTAAGCCATTACAGCAGACAAAAAATAAAAGCAAGACCGCAGTCCCGAGCTTAGAATGACCACACACCCTTGCAGCGAGGGGCTGACCATTGAATGGAGCTGCAGGAGCTGCCTTCTGTCTCTCGTCACCGCTGTAGTACAGTGACTGATGAATCCCGATGGACCGATCGCATGGCGATAACAAGTCAATACCAACAGATGGGACCACGAGCGTCACAAGTGCTCCACGATTCGGGGAGCAAGGAGAAGGCGATTAAAGGCAATGATTTGTGTTACACCTTGTCAGTTACGGCAATCGTCACATTTGAGCTTGTTTTTTATTATCAAAAACAGCCAACAGCCAACAAGGCCTCCCTTCGTTTCGCACCTGGCGCCGCCTCTGACCGGGACACTGGAGATGAGACACTCTGCTGTTTTACCCCCGCCCACTCCGGCTATCGCTCTTGTCTCAACGAGATCGAGAGGCCTCCTCCGAGGCACTCCGGCGCCGCCCCTCCCGTCCGCCCGACGCCCTTCTGCCTGGCGCCTCCTACGTTATCACCTCACAGCGACGAGAACCAGGCACGCCCGAACGCCTCACTCTCTTGCCGCTCCGGAGGTCGGCGTCATCAAGCCGTCATCAGAGCCGTCATCCGAGCGTCACCGAGCATCATTCGAGCGTTCTTGAGTCGTCATCCAGACTGTAATTTGCTGACGACACGTCATCGCCGGCGACAGAGGTGATCCGGCTGGAAACTGAAGAGAAGATGACAGATGGAGATGAGGAGAGGCATTTTGAGTCGCCGATATCTGTGCCCATTGTTCGGCTGTTGTCTGCTGATGTGCTGACAATGGTATGTCGTTGGTAACGGTCGCGGAATTCCTTATCATCAGTCTCCGTGCGAGATATCGAACTTCGAAATGCATCATTCATGAGGTATTATAGTCGTTTAACCTAGCGCACTCGTGCACAAAGGCTCTTGTGTTTCAACTCAAGGCAAACATCATTACCACGAATCGAAAGATTCTGGTTAAGGCCCATCACAAGTTTTCATCTTTGTCATCGACCGCAAAATCAAGAAAACAAATGGAGCCCACCCAAACCCAATCAAGAAAGAAGCGTAATAATCAATGGTCTCACTATTCTCTCATTCGACCTAAATGCAGTCTAAATATACCTGCTTTTGGAAGCATAAGATGCATTAGACAAAGCCCGAAGAGTAATTTGGCTGCCCACCTGAAAGTTAAACATCCCGAATGATACGAATAGCTGGTGGAATGATTAGGCTACGCTCATTGACACGGTTTTCCCGACCCCCATGCTCGCTCGTCAGCACGTTACCTCCCAGGAAGCCTGCCTACAAACGTGACTCTACCGACCCGGATAGGTCACCGCGTTCATCTTCACCCTCTGTCACCAACCGGACCCAGTGTGCCACTGACCTCCGCGACACGGCCTTGAACCCTCCGCGGCAGGTCACCACTCAGTATTCCTCCCTAAGTCTCCGCTATTCGGCTAGCGACGAGTGACGTCTGTTCTCGTTTACTCTCCCTAACTATGCGCTCTTACACCTGTAGTGGTGCACAAGAGCAATGCAAGAGTACAGGTGGACGGCCTTGCAGCGTGCAAGGATGCTCACACGCTCTTGCAGCGCACCACCGGAAATGCAGGAAATTTATCTGACGGCGGATAATTTCGCCCATCCCGCGCCTCTAGCCCGGAAACGAGATGGCCGACAATCCATCTAGCAGCGGCATTACGCCGCTTGCACAGGAACCGCATAATCACGGGTCGCTCAAAGACTCACCCTATTACCGGTAGTCATGCACGCTCGTTGCTATAGTTGGACAGGCGTTTAGAGCCAGTTCCCACGTTTGTACGCGACGAGAGGTCATCTCTGCTGTCGGTGGGTTAACCATCCTGCCTGAGGGGAAGCTGACTCATCTTCCAGCATCTCTCTGAGACGGCTCACTCGCTAGCACCGCCCGGTAAATCCTGAATTAAGGGTGGTTTGACGCTATTTGGATCTCCCGGGACTGCTCCCATGCGGCGAAGTGAGCGGCGGTAGGCAGCGTTGTGATCCCGGTCGTCAGAGGTCCTCAGAGATCACCAGGGTTCACCAGCGGTCACCGGGGTCACCGGGGAGGCCGGCTCGGTGGCGGCCAACGGTAGCAAACGTGGGAGTCGGCTGACCTGCAGAAGTGGGCCCCAGTCGGAGTGCGACTGCCGGCGAATTCCACCGGTGTAATCAGACCGGAGGGTGAACCGGCGTGGTGGGCTATACGGTCTAAGATGACCCTAGGGCGGAAACCAAGAGGACTTCATACCGCAGAGAAACAGCAGCATGAATTGACACTGAAACATGTGCTGCAAGTAAGGAAGCTCAAACCAATCATAGGAGAGTAACTGCTTTCAAACCATTTAGCCAAGAGTTGACCAGGTCTTAAACAACAGCAGCAGTACCTACAGAAACATCGACCGCTTCCTCCATCACCCAACGTACCACCAGAATCGCACTCGGCCTACTTTGAACTCCCAAGGTGCGGCCTGTGCCGCCGCTTCCAGGACCTCATTCGTCACCGACGAGTCTGCTGGGCGGCGGATACCGTGCCGCCACTGACGCCGACCCCAGCTGACCCTACCTGACCCCGGCTGACCCCGGCTGACCCCGGCTGACCCCGGCCGGCGGTGGTCACCCCGGCGACCTTGCTGGACGGACGAGGCCGTTTCTCGGAGTGGCCGGTCGGATTCCTGAGGTGACCCTGCCGGTGGCGGTGCGGACCTGCTAGTTGAACGAAGCCGATTGGTGGGAGAGGCGTGCTCCAGATTGTGACCGCGGACGCCGGTCGGTCACTGGGTGGGTCGCGGAACAGGTCCGAATCCGGGCAGGGTGTTCGCGTTGTTCGGGGTCACAGGCGGATCACCGCGCGTGGATGGCATGCTAGCTACTGTCTAGACGGCTAGTTGGATCGATGGAAGAACTCTTGTTAAATCAATGGACTGTTTTAACACGCGTGGTCGATAGATACAGGACACCGGGCTAGAAGTCACCCACAAGGAAATTGTAATTTTTATAGCAATGAAGATCGCTTAGAAAATAGCAAGTAATATATTTTAAGCGACGAGCACTAGGGAACTTTTTATGAATGAGCCGAAAGCGAATTGAAAAAGGAATCTTTCTAACGAGAGATCTTCACCCACGCCTACAGCGGCTCCGCCTGACAGCGGAGCACACCATCACCACTCCCCTCGTCAGCCCGGCGCACCTGCCTCCCCAGAAGCACCGCCGCTGATGGTTTAATTGGCCGTCCCTTTCCCATGCTGGACTGGGTGGGAGCGGTAGCGGCGGCGGCGGCGGCGGCGGCGGCGGTGGAGCAGTGCCTTGGCCGGTGGCAGCAGGGCAGCCCGGGTGGGCCGTACATCAGGAAACCGCACCGATTAGGCGTGCTGGCCAGTGGTCCACAAGGTGATTAACGCGAGACGCCGCAGCCTTGTCCGTTCCCATAGACTGGAAAGCGAGGCATTCTTGACGGGGAAGGGTTTGCATATTTTATGGCTGCGGGGCATTGCGAAAAGGTTAGTTTTCCGGTTACTTGCATGCAATTAGCCTGGCTGGTATGTCTACTTGCAGCCACATCGGATACGGTATTGCTAAGGACAGTATATGACGTACGTCAGTTCGTGTCAAGCTAGACCTTACGTCGCAAACTGTCGCTGCTTCACCCGATGTCCTGTTCATCTTATAACAGCCTCCATTCCCGGTCGCTGAACAGAGACATCCCGTCGATCGCGCCGACAGAACTGACACTAACTCGAGTGACACCATGCGACGGCGGACTACGGACGAAGTACGAGCAACTGGTGAAAGTGCCACTCCGAGCGCAGTGCCCGGCAACACCTTTACAGAACCCGCAGGACGCGGCACAACAAAGCCAGACGCAGACAAAAACGACGGATAAAAACCCTCTCGTTTCAGTGGCTAATGGCGGGTTTCGGCCCAACTAATGTCCGCCTGGACCACGTCTCTCAGCCGTGTCCAAACACCTCTGTGCTTTGTCCGCCGGAGCGTACACATGGGGTTGGTTCGCCAGTTCAGGGCGAAGAGAAGTAATCACATATTGAGGTAGAGATAGGTACATACATATTACATACCTACTCCTTAGTGTGCTTCATCGCTGACGGGGATGCTGCATACTACATAGTACAGTGGCGGCGGGTTGTGGAGACAGGGTACCCAAATGCCCCCCATTCGAAAATCCTGGGGGAGGGGGGGAACTTATAATTTTACCACCCCCCCCCCCTTTCCCTCAGCTTTTGCAAACATATGATCTGACGTTTGTAACTGGGGTATCCGGGAAACAATCAACCATCGGTGAAAATAGGTCAGGTTTTTTGATGAAATAATTCATTTAATCTAAATGAAATAGATCATTTGTTTCCAAAAATATCCAAAGGACCAGGAAAGCCAGACCTGGAAGTATATCGCCATTAGAAAGCAAATCGCCTTTTCCGGAAGAGCAGAGAGCTTGAATACGAGTTCTGAAGTTCTGTATACGAGCCTTTTCGGTCTCGTATTTCTGGAATGTGACGCCACCAGGAGCATTACAGTTACAGTTACAGGGAGCTCCTGAAGAAAGAAAGGACTCCTTACAGCCAATGTTCCGCCTTACTTGACATTTAAACGTCTCGGAGACAGGCCATTCTCGACACAAAGCACTGCTCCAAGTTCAAGGGACATGTCATCAGCCGGCGAACGCCGTAATAACCAGGCTGGCAACAATTCTGAACCGATCGTGCCTTGAACATTGTATATCCTTTACAAAAGTCGTGAAAGGCGAGGCAGAAAATCTAACAAAGCTAAAGGAAGTCATCAACTCCTTTGCCAGCGGTCTGTACTAGTCAGAAGTTCTCCAGGGAAAGCGACATGTTAACTGCGGAGCTCAAGCATCTCGGGATGAACATGGCGCCACATGTAAACAGTGCTTGACTGTATAATCCAATGGGATGAGGGAGTGAAAAGGAGATAAAATAAAAATGTTAGAATGTGATGAAATCCATTTCCCGAAAAATAAAAATGAAAAAGGGTTGAACTGGTTTTTCAATCCTTTTCCATGTATTCGGGGCGAATAGTCTTTGACGTTTCTTTGTAAACACCCTGTAGAAACTAACGGAAAAAGTGTTGGATAGTTTGAGACATGCTCTGTTGAAAACACGAAGTTATTTTAGGTCAGTTCACCTACTGATCAGGGCTGATAAAAACTGTTTCGGTGGCGCCCGACCAAATCTGGCCGTGTCAAAGTGGCCCCATGACCGGAACAATGCAAACGCTTATTACCTAAAAGGGAAAATATGCGTTTTTCAAAAGACAAAACTAGCTGTCTTTCGATCTAAAAATGAAATACATAAGGCAGCGCTTCGCTACAAAATAGAGACAACTAAAACTCAGAAGATAAAAATAAAGACAGTAAGACGCAATGTATGGACAGCTGCAAACGGAACGATGGCCGATCCAGAACGACGGTTTCTGGAGGTTGCTGGGGGTGAGGTA
>JARFNZ010129201.1:0-11410 GCA_031763405.1 Balanus nubilus
TACTGAGACCGAAAAAAGAGCAACTTTTTGACGTGATTACAAGAAACCATGGAAGAGCTACTGTAAAAAGTATATTTGAGGGTTATCTAGGACTTTTATTTCATTCAAACGTGAAGACAATAGCAACTAATTGTAGGAAAAATGTTTAGGGCGATACAAAACAGTAGACACACTCCCTTTAAAGGTCTGGATTAGTGCCATTTTGAGATGTGTTCACATGAGTCCACCATAAATTGACATACAATATTTTGACCAATTTACAACGAGTAAGTTCACGCTCCGAGCCTCCGAAGTCCGATATTTGGCAAAATCTTTGACACCCAGAAGCATATCTGAAACAGAGCTGTTTTTGGAACAAATTAGATAGAAACCACCATTCAACCAATCTGGGCAACATTATCAATGTTCGATCTGGCGTGGTTTGAAACTGAGCTGTTACGAGTTTATGCGGTTTGGTCTACTCTGTGATCCAATTTGACCAGTGCTAAGTGGACCACAATAACCGAAACTGCCAAAGAAAACCTGCAGAATAGGTCATGCTTTGAAACTACCGTGTGTTCAACCTTTGGCATGATCTCCACCATTTAAATTTTGCGATCTTGACCCGACATTGACTGCCTGGGGGCAGAAAGTGCCCCCCCCCCTGTCGAATATTTTGAATAACTCAAAAACGGATGGCAATAACAACGCGAAACGTGGCATACCTTCTCATGCATCAATTGTACATCTACTGAGAACAAAAATGAAGCAGTTTCGCTGGGAAATAAGTTCAGAGTCTCAGAGATATCCACTTTTATGACGTTACTACATCCCAATTTTGGGCCACAAGTGTTAAAGATTTTAAAATTGGCAAAAAATCCCGTTTTGAAGCTATTTATCTATTGCATAAATGTTTTTGTCATGATGTAACTATAGGTATGTAAAGATGTAAAAGAATGATCACTAACAGATCATTTTTTTAAATTTACTGTCATGTTTTGAAACTAAGTGCACATGTAAAACACCAAAAGATGTGAAATGACAACATCTACAAAACGGCCATCTTGGATTTTCAACTGTTTTTAAAGTTTTGTTTTGGGTTTGTTTTGTTTTGAAGTTTTGATCCCAAAAATAAAAATAAAAATGTCCACAAAATAACATTGATAAACAATGAAAAACGGAATATATGTCAGATAATTAGGTACATCTACTGTACATCTATTAGGTACATCATCTATCTCCGAACCGAATGTGGGGAAACTAACCTCGTCATTTTTTTTTCTTGCGGTTTTTGGAATTTCTGAGCCACTTACGAACAAAAATGACACAAAAAATGACTTCACCTTGACCCGACTTGTTTAACCTTCGCTTAATTCACTCCAGATGACAAAACAAACGAAACGGTCGTATTCTACGTCTAAAACGATATGCACAGCGTTTGAGTATATTGACCTTCTGTGACCTGACCTGACCTTGGCCTTGACCTGTACCTAGAATGAGGACAATGCCTTACAGTACCTTACAGTACTTTACAGTACCTTACTCATACAGTACCCTCACCTAACATTTACGAGTACTTTGGCGCAGTTTGGGTCCAGAGCTGCACATTGCACAGTCTCGACGTGCCGCAACGCGAGAGCACCCTACTTTGACCTTTGACCTGACCTTGACCTGACAAGTGACTTCAAATTGAAATTTCGAGTTTGCTTTAGGTGCGTCTCATAGAGAGCTTTCGAATGCCGCCTTTCGCGTCTCGCTGCGATCATTGGTTCCGGAATAATGGGGGGGGGGGGGCACTTCTTGTCCCCCTCCAGTCAATGGTGTTCGGCTGAGACCTCAGTCAATGGCGGGTTAGACGGTGCCGTTTTGAGCATGATGCTGTCTAGTTCATTCTAAGGGGAGCAATTTGAAGAAAAAAAACAGAAAAACGTTGCGGACTCGCCAGTGGCCTGAAACTATTGGACCGATCCAAGGGAATGCAAGGCATGCCATTCGATCCAGTATGGTTGAAAACGATGCCTTCTGAGTTGTATACATGGTTTGGTCTACTCAAAGTGGACCAAAGCACAATAACACGACGGACGCGACCGACATAACGACAGTTATCTTTTACTGCCTGGGGTGTCGGATTTACGATTTTATTGGGCCATTTGAAACACATACTAGCGGCATTCCATAGTTCTGGACAATGTGTAGAGGGTAACAAACTTATATTGCACGAGAGGTCAGGGGTTGTCGCAGGTTATATTAAATGCGAGGAAAAAGTAAATTAATCACCGTGCTATAAGGTTTCAGTAGATACAATGGGGCACCACCATACATCTCCCGCTGCAAGAGGCACTGAAGATCAACTGCTTCCGGGGGTCATGTCGGTAAACTGCGTTTAAGCCAGAAGTTACGTAAAAATAAGCTACGTGGAGTCTGTAAAACATCTGAACAAAGGATTTGTGCAATCTATTTTTTTTTTATAGATAGTTGAGGAATAGGGACACATGATTATTCAAGTACTTACCTATGTCAATAACCTATCTTGCTTGGTCCACTTCGGTGCACTTAGAATCGACCAAACTAGCCTTTTCACGATGTTAATTTGTCTGTTATCGTAATGCCAAGCATAGTGTTAAATGGCAAAGTTCAATGAACGATTTAGTTGCCATCGTAATATACGACTGTTTTACTATACCAATTTGTCTTATCACGATTCCCTGCGAAATCCTCGAGTGCTGTCCAGATTTGTGGAGACATGTAAAACTGACAGTCGTTTGTGCGCCTTGCTTCGGAACCTTTTCCACAACCAAGTATAATAATATTGAGTCTATTGAGCATTGGTTTGCTTTCGTAACAACACAGATAATACAAATAACAGCAATGCTGACGAATACGTAAATATACGCATTCGTTTTTTATGCCTTTTACGAATATAAAGGTAGGTAGGTACATATGTTCGGAAAAGCGCGTGAGCCATCAATTAAATGCGTACCAATATTCCTTTACTATTGGATAATCCACTCAACAAATCATCAGACGGACAACCTTCCTTCTTGACTGCACAAACGATTCTGGCTGCCTCCCCACATCATCGATTGTGAAAGAACCTGATACCCCGTTCCTCCGCCCAGCACCGCAGCCATTAGCGTAACAACATCCGACAGTCTGCGGCGCCACGATCGAACTCGGTTAGAGGCAGAGTCTCCGCCGACGCTCCAGCGTGTTTGTGTGTTCAGTGTGGCGGCTGTCTGCAAACAGGGTCCGTCTGCTCGGTACACATTGAGGAGGAGCTGATCGGTCGCCGGGCTGGACTGCCAATCAGTTGGATGCGTATAGCGCAGACGGGATGGCCAGTGAGTGGCGGTGTTGGGGCAGCTATGTAGTTCTGTAGACGATTTTCCATGAATGACGAGGCAAATATTCAATGGCGACTTACAGATATCTCCCAAACGACTTACAAATTACACGTGACATTGATACTTCTCCCTTCATTAATGAACACTCTGAATTTCTTTTTCTCCAACATTTTACGGAGACCTACTCAGCTCCACCGTGCCTCCTGCCGTGGTGAGCTCGGTGTACGCAATGATCATCCCTCCCCAGTCCCCAGTCCCCAGTCCCGCCCTCGAGCGGGCCGCTCGGTCAGCCGTGGACAGATCGTTTGGCGCGCCTCCCCGTCGGCTGATTGGATCAGCGTCGCCGCAGCAGTCGATCAGCCGTCCATCATCACTGAGAGACGCCGCGACGCAGCAGAGACGCAGTGGAGACGCGGTGGCGAGGTATTACAGAGTTGTATGCGCTGTCCAGCTGCCCCGCCAGCGCCGGCTCGACCAGAGGTGGTACGGCTGGTACAGGATGGGATGGGATTAGATGGGATGGGATGGGATGAGATTAAATGGGACGAGATGGGATGGGATGAGAATAAAACGGATGTGATGGGATGGCATTGGATGAACAGACACGATCTTCACCAACTCTTGGTGCTCTGGGGGACGTTGATCCTCGTAATTATTATCTGCACCCCATGTAATCCAATATACACACGCACTTATATTTGTAACGACAACTTAAACCGTGGCGTCGCCGTTACGAACCGGCAAGGAGCGAAGAAAGACAGAAATGAGTATTCGTTACTACAGCCAATTTTTAATTGACTAGCTTTACCTTTACGTGGGTAGCGGCCCGTGTCAGGCTCTAGCAGGCGAAGTAAATAAAACGTTATTCACGACGTTGGTTCTTACTATAATCCGTTTATTTTCAAAACGCACACGGTCCCGAGTGCATTTCGAAATAGTAACGCGCGGGTAATGCAAATTTCCCTACTAAAAATATGCCTGGAAAGTTAAATTGCATTAATTTAGCATTGGAGCTAAGGAGTTAGAACGGAGGTGTTTGGAGCTAATTGGAGCAGATCTGAGACTCTATGCGGAAGGCGGTTTTGATCGTGTACCTTTTGAAAGTAAACGGGCCATAAAAGAGACGTGGTTACCTTTTTTGACGATCTGTAGAACGCATCTTCCAAGCCAATGCACAAGCCGCACCTAGCCATGCACTTGAACGCGCCGCGCGCGCAAGCATTCTCTTCGAGCTATGCGGTACAGTATAACGTCCCAGGCGTGTATTTCTACTGCCATCTAGCGACAGAATAACAAGCTGTCATGCTTTCTGTCCCGAAAAATTCGCGATCAACGACATTCCCTTTCTCACTTTTACATTTACGCAAGTATTTAAGGTCTTACACCTTCAGCTATTTCATGATTCCATTCCGTAGATAATCACTATGCGGAACATATTTTTATCGGGAATGTAGGGACTGTAGGCCTAGCTCAGAATGTAGGCCTACCTACTGAGGAGACTGAAACAAGTGAAACACAGATCAACCAGGGTCGAAGTGATAGGATCGAAGTAATACAGATTAAACGGTCGCGGGAATCTGATCTTCATTGGTCTCCAGCTGGTCTCTTGTGCTGTAGACTCATACTGCGAGCTGGTCTCTGGCACTGAAGGCTAGGGTCTCTGGTAATGTGGGCTGATCTTTGGCAGAGGGCTGGTCTCTGGCACTGTCGGCTGGTCTCTGGCATTGTGAGCTGGTCTCTGGTACCATAGCATGGTCTCTGATATTGTGGGCTGGTTCCTGATACTAAGGGCTGTTCTCTGATACTTTGGGCCGGTCTCTGATACTTTGGGCTGGTCCCAGGTACTGTGAGCTGGTCTCTGGCACTGAGGGCTGGTCTCTGGCAAGTGGCACCGTGGCCTGGTCTCTGGTACTGTGGGCTGGTCTCTGGCATTGTGGGCTGGTCTCTGGTACCATAGTCTGGTGTCTGACACTGTGGGCTGGTCTCTGGTACCGTTAGATGGTCTCTGGAACTGAAGACTGGTCTCTAGCACTAAAGGCTGATCTCTGGCACTGCGGGATGGTGTCCGGTGCGGTTCCCAACCCCGATCGACTCCCCCCCCCCCCGAAACGTGGGCCACGTGCCACACAGTGCGGTCCGTTGGCCTCTAATGGGGCGTGTCTCACCGGACCGACACGGCCGTCCTGCGGGGCGGACCGCCCGGACCGCACCGGACCGGACCGGACAGGCAGACATGTTATCTGCGCTACACTTCGCCGTACCGCCACCTTATCAAACTGTCATCTCTCCAGCCACAGCACGGCCCGACGGCACCGCCGGGAAAACAGCGGCGGTCGTAGCGGCCACGGGGCGGCAGAGCTCTACTCGCCGGAGCATGTATTCTGACAAGGCGCGCAACATGTGGCGTGACACTTCAAGGACACATCCGGAAACTCAGCAGCGCTGAAGGCAAAGCCGACTTTGCGATGCAAAAGGTGGGACATATAAACTTTCATTTTGTAATTTGCACTTAAGTTGACATTAACGAAAGTGTTTATTATTTTAATTGCCTGAAAGCTGTTCACAATGAAATTATCTACACACTGGTACCTATGTTTATTTTATAGGAGTAAAGTGATAAGTCGTATTTGCGAGTTTTTTTACGAAGCATATATCTTCATTTTAAGCACGGCTATTCAGTCAGCGTTAGTCCGCGTTGCGAATCTGTGCAGTTGTGCACTTCTCTAATGGATAGAGGTGAGAATCTGACAGGGAATTAACCCCACCAGGCGTGGGCATGCTAACTGGGGTTAGCTGTTTCCGGTTGACCTTTGGGTTGTCGACATTCACGAGCCAGTTTCTTTCACGATCGTCCACACATTCTGTACGAGTCAAACACCAACAGGCTCTTCCTTGTTTCTCGTGTGGGATTCGTGGACATTCTCCACGAGTCCCTGCAAGTGTTCTGAGTCAGGTATTTGGTTCTGTGGACGGTTGCGGGGTCATCTTGCCACTTGCACGCGGCAACTTGACCTGACCTCAGGGCTTAACGCAGATGGAATGCACGAAACCGGCGTACGCAGTGGCGTCCACAGACTTGGTCCAATGGATAATGTGTGGGCGATCGTGAGAGATTAGGTAAACGCAGACTTCCCAGAAACAAAGCAGCTGCTGAAAACAGCAGCTGGCTCTTTGCCGCCGCCTGATCTGATGGTCAATTCTCAGTCGAATCCACGCTTTGATCAGGGGTGAGGTCCGCAAAGCAGACTACGCTGACTGAAACGCCGAGCGTAAGACGAAATATGTTTGAGGCAAAATATTAGCTAAGATTCTGTTAGGATTCCTGTTACTATTTCAATGAACAAAACATATAAGTGTATAGATAATTTCATTTTGCATAGATCCAGATTAATTTAAGTATTATACATTATCTTTATTATGAAGTTATATATAAAACATTAAATGAAGGATTTTATGTTCCATCTTTCAGGAGAAGCATTCGAAGCTTTGAATTCGGTACATAGCTTGGATGGTTCAGAAGAGGGGCATTCAAATACATATGATAATGACAAGCGGCCACTGCAAGCAATGCCATTCACTGGAGGAAACAACACGCCTCGTTCCTCCAACATGTGGACCACCAGTACAACCACACCATACCAACATCATGAAGATGATCACCACCCCAGCAAACCATCACCAAAACAGCATAACACAATGGGAAGTGAAAGAGACGTAGTAAAAAATATAGGTGCAATGCATGGCATGATGAATACTAGCATACATAAAAATACGTTATATTGTCTGGGCGGTATCTAAACGGATTCTCTGTTGTCCAGCCGAGAAGCCAGTCCCTCCCCCCCCCCCCCCCCTGCGTAGGTCCGCCCGTGCCTAAGCCGGGGCCATAGCCAGAGCCGGGGCCGGGGCCGAGCAGTGAGCAGGCTCAGTTAAACAGCGGGTCGCTGATGCCCCGCTCGAGGCCGCGCTCGATGCCGTGTATCCGACTGAGGTGTGCCCACAAACAGCTGGTGGTGCCCGAGTGGCCCTGCTGCAGCACGCGGCCGCAGTAGCGGCACTGCGCCCGGTCCACCGAGCGGATGAAGTGCGCCCAGATCAGCGAGCCATTCCTGCGCTGGAACACGGCCACTGGCGCCGGCGGCAGCGGCAGCGGCAGCGGCAGCGGCGGCGGCGGCGAGCTCTCCATCAGACCAGCGAACAGCTCGTCTGTAACGCGACCAACGGTACTAGTGAATGCAACCACAGGGACCGGTCAACTCGGCCACCGAGACCGGTCAACACAGCCACCGAGACCGGTCAACACGGCCACCGATACCGGTCAACACAGCCACCGAGACCGGTCAACACAGCCACCGAGACCGGTCAACACGGCCACCGAGACCGGTCAACACGGCCACTGAGACCGGTCAACACGGCCACCGAGACCGGTCAACACGGCCACCGAGACCGGTCAACAAGGCCACCGAGACCGGTCAACATGGCCACCGAGACCGGTCAACACGGCCACCGAGACCGGTCAACACGGCCACCGAGACCGGTCAACATGGCCACCGAGACCGGTCAACACGGCCACCGAGACCGGTCAACATGGTCACCGAGACCGGTCAACATGGCCACCGAGACCGGTCAACACGGCCACCGAGACCGGTCAACATGGCCACCGAGACCGGTCAACATGGCCACCGAGACCGGTCAACACGACCGCCGAGACGGACAGGTACCGGGCGGGAAGACCGTGTTGATCTGTTTCGGTCAGATGCTCCGGTGTACGACCGACTGCCGCCGCGCATCCCATGAGGAATGCAATGACTCAGTCAGGGTTATATTGGATATGATAGCGGGTTAAGTCGGGCCGGGGAGTTTCAGCGACCAGCGCCAGCCACGGTTCAGAGGTCCGGTCACGGACCGGTTCACTGTCACTTGAAAAAGATTGGTCCGGTCAGGAACGAACCGAGGTCACCACATCATCACTTACGGCCAGGACAGCGGACAAAGTTAGTGGGTTCCGGCAGAAGTTAGCCGGTTTGACGGTCCGTTCGGGCAGTCAGTCCGGTGAGATACCAACGCCGCTGGTTACAGTGCAGGACATCACTGCACAGACTCCATACTAGAGTTTTTGTGGTCAAAGGCCGAAAGTTTGAGTTTTTGCAGCGAGACCCAGCTGTCGGTACCATGTCAAACCATCCGAGCTGGGCCGTGTCGAAGGCCAGGTAGGGTCTCGGAGGCGAGGTGACCCGAATCAGGTTCTCCAGCGCCCCGGTGAGCCTCTGAGTCACCTTCGCCCTGATTAGGGGGGTGGTCATAATGCCCCACCCCCCTCCCATTAACTAGAAAACTAAGAGGGATAGAAAGACACGAAAAAAGCCATTACATCGAAAGCTCTCAACAATGAAATTCGAAATTACTTTCGTCATTTTTTGGCTCAGGTCAATATTGAGATCATTAAGGGTCAAATTTCCCCGTTTTTAGACAGCGTTATCCGGAAATTCCTCGATATCTCGGGAACCATGATAGCTAGGAAGAAACCGGAAGAAACAATGGATAGCGATCCGGTACAGTTTTTCGTCAATTTGAGCTCAGGTCAAGGTCACGTGGTAGGTCAACTATCACGTAGGTCAACTAGGGTCATGTTGCATATGGGTCGATGCGTCTTGATCAAACGAGGACATTGGTGCCTTTCGTACATTTCTATCTCTCTTCTATCAAAAGTTGTTGGCAAATAAGTATAAGTGACCTAAGGTGACCTTAGAAGACCTTTACAGGGGCCCACTAATCAAAACCTGAACTTGGGTCATCAAGGATGGCCAAGATACAATGGTCCTGAAGAAATGAGAATGATTCTATTCATATCTTTCAAATAGGGAACATTTGAATATACCCCGCCCCCCCCCCCCAATTCAGTTACCTATAATGGAGGGTTGATTAATTGACCTGACCTTGGGTCACCGATATCCAAAATCAGAAATATACGAATTGTAAGTTCCTGTACCATCATGAAGTCCGACAAGTTTCAAATCTATCGGACAAACACTGTGGGCTGGGCACGGCCGCAAACATGTTTTGGAGGTAAGGTCACTACGTGACCTGTAAATCTGACCTGAAATGACCTGAAGCAAGCATTTTCACACAATGTGCGGAAGTTTTGTCCACGCAGCTGTGCCAAATTTGACGGCGCTACGCGGCGCCGTTTTTTCACCGCAAGCGAAAAACCCGAGGGGTGGGTCATTTTGACCCACAACCATGGACCGTGGCGTGGCGTGGCGTGGCGCGGAGGGGATGGTCTGTAGGCTGTAAGGAAGTGACGGGGGGGGGGGGGGAGGGGCAGAACGGGGGAGGGTTGGGAAGAGACATAGGTGGCCGGCGCCGGCTGGCTGTGCTCGTCAGTCTGTTCCGTCTCGCTGGATCCCCCCCCCTTCCCTGACCGCCACCATCGCCGCCGTGCGAATTTCCGCGTCATTTCATCATGGCTGCAGATGTGTCCCGGCACAAACCCATCCAGCCGTGAACGGTGCGCTCTGCCCGCCGGCGGCCGCGGCGGCTGGAGAAAATGACATCGGGCCCGGACGGTATCACCAACCGACGGAGGAAGATGACTTTTATTGGCGCAGAATTTCATCACAGCGTCAAGGATTTTTCTCTCGAGAGGTGGTGTAATATTCCGATTATTCCGTTATTTGAACCCTGGCTGCGCTTCATCCCCGTTTTATCTTCAGCTTATTATCTTGAGAAAATACGTTTAATCTGAGCGAAGTGTTCTAGTTCTGGTTCGTTTTTTAAAGCTCACATAACGAATGCCTACGCAATTAATAATAATCCAACGCCCAGTCGCCGAAGAAATAGCGTCGACAAAAAGTGTTGATTGAAAAAGATGCTTCGATACTAAAAATAGATGTAATATAATTCGATACATGAAGTGTTTGAAGTGTTTATGAAGTGTTTGATTGGATTGCTTTTGGAATGAAATCATGCAGGTGTGTATTTTCATAGTTAGATTTTCGTTTCGGCAACAGTCGTTGAAGTAATACGCCAAAGCGCGAATGCTTGTTTATTTTTTACAGACTTCAGCAAACTTAGGCTCAAACAGTCATAAACATCGAACACAGCGATTGATTACGAACGTATGCAAATGTTTGAGTTACAACTAACTAGCAATCTACAAAGCTAACAGCACTCTACACAACTATCAGGAATCAGCCAGAACGAGGGAGCTGCGGTTGTCAATGCGTCAGCGCGCGGGCATGCGACGATAGACGATGTCCTACCAGCCAGTCCACAGAGCATCTCTAGCCCCTTCAGACAAGAGTCGCATCAGAGCGAGCTGCAGTGAACCGAAGTGAACACAACCGAACAGAGAACGTCATCGCCGCCAACGGACCGTCAGCCACCACCTACGAACCAGAACCGTCTCACATAGAGCCGAATCGGCCCCGACTTCACTGACCACACCATCCCACGCCGCGTGACAGGGCTGCCGTCGGGTCGGCTGTCTCGTGAGCGACGCACGCAGCTGTCGGCGGACGACCTACGACTCGCTGCTGGCTGACGCCGGCGCCGCTGATGTCGATGGCGGTGACGGCGGGGATGAGGGCGGGGGCGGGGACGGCGGCGGCAGCTGTCGGGCCGGTACGGCGGCCGAGTATCTGAAGGAGGCCACCGGCACTCTGCTGCGCGCCTCCTGCGGGTGCCGCCGCCGCAGGTGCAGCCACAGGTTACTAGTGATGTGCTCAGAGGCGGAGAGAACGCGCAGACAGAGGATGCACTGGTAGCGGGCCGGCCCGACCGGTCGGAACGCGGTCCACACCTCGGAGCGACGCCGCGGCTCGGGCGCCGGCGGCGGCGGCGCTGCAACACACCGAGAGAGAGGCAGACTGTTAGCAGCCGGCCGCCGCCCCGACCGCAGCGGGTCAGGAAGCCGCCGCCTCCGACCGCAGCGGGTCTGGGAGCCGTCGCCTCTGACCGCAGCGGGTCAGAGCCGCTGCCGCCGACAGCACCGGGTCAGGGAGCCGCTGCCTCTGACCGCGGCGGGTCAGGGAGCCGCCGCCCCCGACCGCAGCGGGTCAGGGAGCCGCCGTCCCCGACCGCAGCGGGTC
>JARFNZ010129212.1:0-11409 GCA_031763405.1 Balanus nubilus
AGGCCTTTTCGGAGCATATAGTGGCCTCCTTAAAGGGACATTGTCCCTTTCGGCTGTAATGTAAAAAACGGTTAAAAAAACGGTGTGCGTCTGTCCGGCACGAAGATCGACACACGCGATGGGACTCGAACCCATAACCTCATGTTACAAAGCGCACACGCTCACCACTCCTCCACCCCTACGGGTACCTGTGGTGTCATACTGTCACTGGCGGCGCCCGCCCAGCCAATCACAGAGCCGGGTTTGTCAACGTCATTCATATCACGTGACCCGGGTCAGACCAGCTGCTGCGGCGCTGTGCTGGCAGGCCGAGAGGTCAGTCGACGGCCAGCCGCCGTGGGTGCCGGGAGGTAGCGCCGGCGACTCTTGGTTGGGATGGCAGTGGACGGGGACGAATTGCACCAGTACCCAGTGGGTTCACTAATGTCTTTGTTCATGGGTCAACGGCTTCACGGGTGAAAACGTTAGCGTTGTCTATTTAAAGTCACTTCTGCTACCAGCATCAACCACCCATCGACCATTTAATTCCTCTCCACCAGCTGGCAGACAATCACCAGCCAGTAAAGCTCCGCTTGTTCCGAGACTTGAACCCACATCTCTCATACTTCACCTCCCCCAATCCCAGCCCACCGTGCCCGGAGCAACCGGTGGCGGCGGAGGGCTCGCGTTACCAGTCGGCGCGTTGGTAACGCCGGTAACCCGCCGGCGACCGGTGCATATATACCATCCGGTAATATCCGCGGCGCCAGCACCACCGCTGCCGAATCAGCTCCCGAGCGCCGGAACCAGGATCACCACAGAACAGTCAGCCGCTAATAAACCGCAACCTGTTAACTCACAGTGCACTGGCCCATTCAGGGCTGGTTTACTGTTCGGAGAACTAGAACACGTGCGGTCGTTTAGTGTTTGAAGCCGCATGTGGTACATCGGGGATGAATCAGTGGGCGATGCTTATGAATTTGCATTTATTGTATCACATTTGCTGCACTTCGCATGAGTCAGATAGCAGGAACAATCTAATAAATTAAAGGGCGGTGAGGCGTTTGCAAGCCACTGTCGAGGTGTGGCGGTGATATGCGTCAGGGTTCATGATCGGTACATCTCAGTTCATGATCCGATGAAGAAGCTTAGAAAAACAGGGATTGCGGAATCAATATCGTGTTGTCTCAAGATTGTACCCTGATCTCTATCATTTAGTTATGATTGGATATTCTGCGCACACTATTTAACTCATTTTTATTTCTTTATTAAACGCATTTTGCTCCCATCTCACAAGAAACAGAGAATAATGTTAAGAAGTACATATAAACTATAAATAAAGAGTAAAAGTATATGAGGTATGGGAGATGAGTTTCACACTTACAGCCCTTAATATTTACATATTTCGAAAGCGATTTATACGTAACGCACTATTGCTTAAAGGGTGTGTGTCTACTGACTTGATCATGTGGAGAAACTGGCATGGTTTAGTAGAGCAGTTTATCTTACTTGAAGCATACCTGCATATCTCTGGAATAACACAAGTTGCCGAGATATTTTAATTACTCCAGCATCGGTTTGAAAGAAGGTTTTTTTCCAGGTGGCATCCACTATTATAGTTATCGATAGCGTTTGAGATTTCGACCCAAATTTGTCAGCGTACCGTTAGCGTAAACCAATAGTATTTCGACAAAGCAGCTCAGGAGTGCGAACAGAAGCAGCAGAATAGTCTCTATCGCCATATAAGAAAACACATTATTGTCACTTATTGACGACAATATCAGGTAAACACCTGCGCAACTGAAAAATAACCATGTTGACAGTGGCAAGAACACGTGATAATTTTGTTTTTCTTTATTGAATGGTGTGAACGTAATATGGATGTCTTAGTTGAACAATTTACGTAACATATCCCTACGATAACGTCATGGCGGCTGTTTGTGTCCCTACATATTGAAACAAATTAAGCAGCCAACAATTCACCTATTGTATGTACATTTTTATCACGATTCTACATCAAACAGGTTAAATCAGACACGCAGGACTATTCATGATTTAGTCCCGTCCATTATTCACTAGGAGTATTCCTTGCTGGACTATTCGTTTTGCATTTAGTCGAATACATATATTGCATTTTCCCTCCTTCAATTCCCTGAAAATGAATGTCAGTGAAACAGTCGGTGATTGGTGGAGATCACGTGACGTGGTAGCATCGTAGCAACTGCGGTAGCAACGGTGTCAGTGAAGGGCTGTTTTCGCGAGAGGTTTTTACTTCTTAAGGAGCCTTTCTCGGCTTTCAAACCATTTCACTGCTTAACACAGGTCCCTATAACAACATACATCCAAACATACATCCATGTCCTTCAACTGTGTGGCGGCGCCTGCACGTGTGATCTGCATTTTTTATTTTTAAGCGATAACAAAGTCACGTGAGACGGTACTTTAATCAAGTCTGAGGGGGCGGCTGGCACAACTCATTTGAAAATATTTTTATTAATTCAAAAATGCTTTTACTTGCTGCATCTGAGGTGAAGGACATGCGACGAATATGCTAAACCCGTTATGACTTCAATTCCTATCGCTGTGAGTTTTTGATAACTCGTGGCTTGTCTGAAGGTGCCTCTGTCAGCAAGTCAGAACGGCCTGAGCATTCTGCGTGACACTGGCTCAAGCATTGGAGGGTGGTTACGGCGAGTGTGTGCTGTGTATTGCTGACAAAAAACTTGTCATAAATTTCCAAAACTTCAATGAAAAATGAAAAGACTACCTACTCAATGCAAATGTCTTGTTGTCTTCCGCGCAGCAATCGCAGAAATACCGAAGTGGCTACGTCACTACTTCGGTTTCAAGTAACTGACTTATTCGACCTGTTCTTGACAATCATATTTAAATAAGGCTTGATTGAGACATCGTAGTGCAATTTGAGGCTGATAATACGCATACATTTAATTATCATAATTCTTTGGCGGTCCAATTTTTCTTACGACGTGCAAAAGGTCAATTTAAATAAAAATTAACCCACAGGGACTCCATATGTGATTTGCATCGCATTCGGCCATCATACCATTAGCTATACATCGTTATAAAAATATGTTTGGTAATCCAATGCAGTAGACACATTCTTTTGGAATGTTTTCCAAATAAGATATATTGTGGCTAGAGCCCAGCAGTGCTCGTAATATGTGGAAAGTAAAGATTTGAAATGTATGACCAGTTTATATGGGATGAAAATTCGTTTTATTAGAAGCTGTCTTTGTCAAATAATCCTGATCTTGGAAATTTTGGTTTAATTGTTTTATCCGTGACGTTAAGATAAGGTATCGATTTAGTTTTGTTCATCGAACAAGATTCCAACTTAATGATAATTTATCTTCCATTGTTCGTCACCAGATCGTTGACAACCTCGTTTGTTTTCAATTTATGGATGGTCAACGTTTGATAAATATTTCATTTTGTGTAAAAACAATGCAGTTACAATGCAGTTCCCTACTGAAACGAAACAAAACAAGTATGAACTTCTATTTCCAAATGATTGTGCTTAGCTAAGGTTGCATTCTGGTTCTGTTGAGCATGGCTTTTATCCTACCGAGCTGTTGCAGTCCTCTCGGGTCTCGGGTCGTCTCGGGTCGTCTCGGGTCGTCTCGGGTCGTCTCGGGTCGTTCCCGCATGTTGAGGTATGAACGGGATTCAGACATATCTGCAAGGCTCCACACTACTCTTCGTGTCCCCTTGTGTCTCCACGTGCCACTGCAGCACAATTTCAGCTGTCTTCCGGGGCAGGACGCCAGCGGGCATGTTCATCGGGCATGTTCAGCGGGCATGTTCTCTGATCATGTTCATCGTCCTCGACACGGTCCCGTCATTCTGGTCGCGTCCCGGCCACACCACTGGCCGTGATTCAGTCGGGGGCAGTGCGCTGTACACTGTGTTGTGTCTTGTGAACTCGGCGGAACAGGAAGACGCCACTCAGACGAGACTGACTGCTGCTGGGAGTCTCTGGCGCGATGTTTGACAAGTTGAGCTTGCTCCGTTCGTTTGTTCAGGGGCTCACTGCAGCGAAATGGAACGCCGGCTGCTCGTAGCTCCTTGTCGGATGTCAACCAAGATGCAGTTTCTTTGAAGTGAGGGAATTCCGGAATACCAGCTTAACATGAGCAGCACCAACAGCGGAATACATTTGGAAACTAAGTTGGTAAAATTCAAATCCCTTCCTCGACCAGGTTTTCGTACTCATTCACCTTACAACACCCGAATGATGACACAAAACAGCTGAACGGTTCGTCATCGCGCCACTAACAGTTCCACTCCGCCAGTTGTGTGACATTAGGCCACTTCACATCACTCCCAGGTGTCACACAAGTCATCAACTGTGTGACACGCCCAGAGTATCTGACAACCCCGGGAGACAACCTCGATCAGCTGACGTGTCGGCCAGCCCGCTCGCCAAGCAAACCATTCCTCGAGCCCACCAGCAGCTTAGCCACCCACGCTGACTCGGGATGAACGACAGGCGGATCCTCCGAGGGCGTCTCCTGCTCTTCTCCGCAACACAACTCCTGATGTCACCAGGACAGGTCACCACTCCCTGCGACAGGTCACCACTCCCTGCGACATCTCCCTGCGGTGGGAGTCGGCCGCCAGACGTCACCCGGCCGAACCACGGCCACCGCCCGGCACTGCGACTCGACGTTTTCATGCGCGCATCGCATGCATAATGAAATCAAACAACATTGTCCGGCGCCGTCCCAGTTCTGTCCCGGCGCCGTCCCAGTTCTGTCCCGGCGCCGTCCCGCGCCGTCCCCGCGGGCGTGCCCTAATAGAAACGCGCCATTCTCTGTCCTCCACGGCTGCGCTTTCGCGATCAAAATATAATACATATGCAGATTACGTTTATCGATTATAGCGTGGCGATTCAGCTCGGTGGCGATAGTGATCTTCAAAATGCCTCTGACATGGAGCCTTCTTTGTATAGTCGTTTTTTGATGGGTAAAAAACGCCGTCCGCCTGGCTTCCTGACACATACGAAGATGCATCGGTCGCAGAGCGGTCGGTGCGCCGCGACAGTCGCCGGCGCGCAGCTTTTGTCTGCAACCGCGCTCGGCCGCGCCCGCGACAGCTGAATGCGTCGCTTGCGCAACTTTTTCTGCGACGCCGCCAAGCAGGCGGGCGGGCGGGCTGGCGGCGGATGGTTCAGGTGAGGGCCAGAGAGGGTCGTGGGACCGGACAGGGGGCGTGAGGGGTCACATGGGTCCGGGAGGAGTCAGACAGCGCTTAGTTGTGGGTGAGTTGGGGGCTTACCAGCAACAGTGGCTCGAAGGTGCAGTGATGATACTCGAGAAGACCAGTCTATAGAAAGCTAGGTCTGTGCTGCTGGTACTAACTCCTTTTCAGCGATTGTTGTTTGTAACTTCCCAGTAACAACAACACCTTTGATGATGTAGGAGAGGAGAGGCAACTGCCTGATCCGGTCAATAGACAATTGGCTGATTCCACGGACGCCGTTATTTGCCAAATAAACAGAGCGTTTCTCGGACTCAGTGGAGTAAGGCGACTCGTGCACAGCCATCATAAACACTGAAGAAAAACGGACAAAGCGCGGCTGTGAAGGGTGCGGTTAGCCTGTTTGTCATCACACCGCACTGTAACTCTATCTTTATGTTCGGTACTCATGAACGGTTGACTGGCACAAGCCAATGGCCGTTCCAGTGACTGCCACATCATGCCATCCTAATGACGTTGTCACATCACCACGACGCCACAAAATCGTCATAGTAACATATTGCTAACTGTATCACATCTTTAACATGTCTTGACAACATCACATCATTGACACGTGATGTCAGCACGTCATCACACCATCATGACATCACATCATCGTGACGTCAGCACGGTACCACGTCATCCCACCAGTCATCACACCCCTCCGTCTTGGTGAGATCGTCCCCGATCGGGGCGATCAGGCCGCTCCGATCGGGCACCCCGCCATCCGTCATCCCCGAGCCCAGCGACGCTGACACTCGTGCCTGTCGTCCCGACCTGTTCGCCGAGTGGCACCGTTTTGTGCCAACAGCGGCCGTTTTGTCAGGGCTGCGCCGGCAGTTTATCACTGGCGGTGGCTCTGTCATAATGTTTGGTAAACTGGCGCGCGGACGGCCCTGCACCGAGAGGCGCGAGAGGAACTCTGAGAGAGCTGCACGGAATGTGTCGGGGGATTTGCCAGTTCTGGACTTTGCAGTCACAGTGTTTGTGTTGGAGCTTGGAAACGGCGTCTGTTGGAGCGTTGGATTTCAAACTCCTGTTTCGGAGCTCAAAGTTATGCAATGGGACTCCTGTTTGTGCGAATGAGTCGGAACACGGTTCTTCCTGCGGAATGAGCTCCAAATACAGCTTCCTCTCACACCGCATCTCCGCAGCCGGTCGGCTCAGCTGACAGGAGGCGGCATCTTCACATGCCCATTGGAGACATCCCTGAAATTAAGACGGCCGCCCACCCGTCCTTAGGAGGGAGACAACAGCAGCAACAGCCGCGGGGAGCACCACAGCCTGGCAGCAGCGGCGCTGGACAGCGATACCAGCTGCTGCTGCATGGTCAATGGTCATCTAGCCCGCCCGCCAGCAGCCCAGCCAGCCGTCCGGCTGTCCAGCAGTCCAGCCAGCAGTCCGGCCGGCCGGCAGCGGTCAGCCGGCCGGCTGGGTAATACATTACCGCCGGCGCCCATGATGGGCGGCGCGATACCGGCCCGATTCGGTGCAGGACGGCCGGACCGAGCGGGGAGATGGACGGCCGCTGTCGCCGCCGCCACGGTCGATCCTCCAGCGATACAAGGATTAGCAATAATGTGGCTAAATGACGCCGACATGGACGACGGCTGGCCCGTGGTGAAGCGACAAAGCCGCGGGAGGGGGGGGGGGGGGTGATTTGGGGAAATGCCAGTAAGACTCGTAAACTCGAAATAATATTGGATTTGGATGGAGCGAAACATGTTGACATATTTTGATACGGATAGACGACCTTTTGTGCTGATCACATGTGGGTTTTGTTTTAAGTGTCTTCTTCCGGATTAAAAACTTTTGGCCTTTGGAGAGATTTAACGATTTAGGAACGTGAACTTCCAGATACTCCAACTGCTGGAACAAACCTTTCGACATGCAGCGCAAACCACGTGTCCAAGTGGGGACACATAAACTCTGACCCGACGTCCGGGAGTTGCGCGGTGGCGTCGCAGCATTCGCTGACTTCTTGGCTGTTAAAGACATTACATAACCGCGCAGTTCCCGCGCCCTTCAGATCCACAAACAACCGCGACGCAGCAGCCGCCGCCTCGGCGTGACCACCAAATCGTCGACAGCTCTTTCCATTTCCCGGTGTGTCTCATGCTGCCGGCAGTACAGCCTCGGGCACCGTACAAGTTGAGCGTTAAATCGCACGGTCGGGAGCGCTTCCCGAGTCCGATCTGACCCAACTGCGATCCGGCTGACTATCTCCCAACTCTGACCGCCCGACCGCCCGACCGCCCGACCGCCCGACCGCCCGACCGCCCGACTGATCCGGCTGACTACCTCCCAACTCTGACCGCCCGACCGCCCGACCGCCCTCCCAACTCTGACCGCCCGACCGCCCGACCGCCCGACTGCCCAGGCCGTTCGGCCGCGCAGTCGGGCGGTCGTTATTTCTATCCGTGGCCTCTCCTCTACCGCCGCCACTACGGCCACCGCCACCGCCACCGCCACCACCACCGCCATCGCCACCGCCACCGCCGGCTGGCGGCCGGGAGTTCCGTCTTGGCTGAGGTAGCGCGTTTTCCGCGCCGTTTGCACCATATGGCTGGCTGGCAGTGCCAGATTCCACCGCACAACGACGCTGTGTGTGCGTCTGTGTGCGTCAGAGTGTGTGTGTGTGTGGGCCGGGAGTGGTGGCTACCAGGGGCGGACTGGGCCCGGAGCAGGACAGGCCCGGAGCAGGGGCGGACGGGGCCCGGAGCAGGACAGGCCCGGAGCAGGGGCGGACGGGGCCCGGAGCAGGAAAGGGCGTGTTCAGGAGCTCTGCAATGGGGCCAACCTGCCTGACAGTCTGACATATACGTACCCAGAGACGAGCGTCGGACATTCGCGGGTTGATTCGGCTTGTCATCGCCTGTTGTCGTTCCCAGGACATGGCTTGCTAATGCGTCGTTTGATCATAACTTTAATGCCGGCTGAGTTTCGTGGCCCTTAGTGTCGGCCAAACTGGACTGTCATTTCCGTCCGCCCGAGCGAGGTGTAATTAAGGGTAAAATATAATCAAGAATTATGTGGCCATTTCATCGTGAATTAGTGGCGCCTTTCCTTCGCCTGCTTTAGCGATGGTCAGGAAAGCCTCAGAGCGGCCATGCAGACTCGCCAGCATGCGAAGCAGTTTAGAGGTGCGATCATATTTTCAAATATCTGATTTCGATTATTTGGTCACATAGCCCATTAATATCTCAATAATAATCCGTGCAGAAAGAGCAAGAACGACTATAACGACTTAAGCACTTGTAGCTGGAAGACTTTGTGACTGTAGGTATGGGTGCCCAGTTGCGAAATGGCTTCGTGGCCGCATGCTGCCTGTTTGCACAAGGAGTGGACGAGACCATGTGAGTGCAGGTTTAATTAATACTTTAGTATGCAAACACGCCATCCGGCATGTTTATGATGCCCGATGATAACCGGCTCTAGCTCGCCCTCTCTCCGGTGCGTTTGAATGATATGGCCGGGTAGAAGGATCATGTCTATACCTACAGATAATTATACGCGTCTCCATACAACGCTACAGCGAGGATCACAAGATTGGAGGATGCCGATAAATCAATACATCTTGTTCCAGTCGTGAATGTCGATGTCGTTAAGTCAAACGCTGCTTGATTTGACTCTGAGGGAAATGTAATTGCCTTAACCCTATGCAGTCCAGTCATGGGTCATCAGACAGTACCAAACTGGAGACATGGGAATATTGGCGGCGAAAGCAAAGGGTGGTGGCAGGCTGCTTCCCATCAAAAGAGGTGGGGAACATTTTTTCGCCCCCAAACTGCGCCCTTCGAACGTCAATATTCCGACAGTCGGGTGTCGAAACCATTGTGTCCAATTTCATGCGAAGTTTTTTTTAACCCATCGAGCCAACAAAAGTTGACCATTTCCATCTCGGGAACAGTCCAATCCATGACATCCAAACTTTCCGGTCCTAGTCAATTAAATGACCCGGTGGACCTGCGAGAGAACCACGGCTATCGTATTATATCCCGGCCGTTTGACTATCGAGAGGAAGGACGGATTTGACGTCACTGGTCAGTGGTCAGCCTCTCCTGCATTAATGTGATTTGCCATCGCATTGGAGGTTACTTTTTTAGTGGCGGATCCAGAGGAGACGTTTGGTTATTCCCCTTTGAGCCTCAAAAGGGCTCACTACCACTAGCCTCAAGAGGCTCAAAACATCATTGGAATGCTTTGTGCTCGAGAGCCTTTCAGCTACATGCTAGGATATTATTTGCCATATTACCGCCGGCAGCTAAGCCTGAGGGGTCTCCAAACGATAAATTTGTATAGGCCTAATAGATTTGGCAAGTGATTTTTCTTGGAACGGAAACCTTAAGTAAACTGTCACAAAAATATACTTAGAACGTGAATATAAGATCAGAGTCACCACCCTTGCCAACATTGAGCTGGGAATACGGATGACAGTATCCATAGATGGTTTACCCCCCCCCCCCATCCCAAAATACCTCCCATCGCCACTGCATGGAAACCCAGAGACTGGATATCACAGTAAAGGAAAAGGCGTTTCTTTTAAAAAAGGCGTTTCTTTTTTAAAAGGAAGGATTTGTACCTTTTCTCATGAGGAGGTCACGAAATTGACCTCAGTTCAGGTCAATGATATGCAAAATGTGAGATATACAATTCTTAGGCACCTGCATGCTAGTACAATTATGAAAGTTTCAAACCGATCGGCGGAAACCTCTAGCCATGGCACAACTACAGACTTGTAAAATGGTTATTTCACATGTCGGTACTTGGACTTGACCTGGTGACCTTACCTGAGATGACCCAAGGCAAGGTCATGACGTTATCATAAAGTGAGTATTCAAGTCTAGGTAGGTATGCAAAAACGGCCGCGGCCATGAGAGCTTCTAACGGCCAAACAGAAACTTGATATCCAAGGATATTAATCTACGTACTGTCAAAACCAGCGTCATATTCGTAGTTTTCAGCCCAGAATACCCAAACTGCCAACTTTCAAGGTGGACCTTTACCCAAACTGATGAATGTGACAAGAAGGCGACAATAGACAAAGATATAATAATGTGACAATAAGAAACACATAGACATTAATGTGACGATAATGGTTCGTATGCATCGTCAAATTCAAAGTGGTCTTAAATTTTGCGTAACTGTAGCATTTACGCCAAGCCGTTGCCTACACTACCCACTTAATTCTACTCCCAACATCCCCCCTCGCCACTTCCCTAGTGGCTCAAAATCCTCTCTGTAAATGGGGTGTTGGTTATTTTAAGCTCATTACATGTTTTATCCTCACTTTTTATGCCCGCTCTGGTGTCAAGACACATCTTTCGATATTACTCCGTTATTGTGACGTGTATTATGTACAAATTTACGCAGTCACCCACATGACGGCAACTATGAAGCTACCTTACACAAAATTTATTCCCTCCCAAAGCTCGTGCATCACGGCTGCCGTGCACACCCTGCAATTAAGCAACACCCGCTAAACAAGCTAGTTACTGCCCTGGAGACGCCGTTCCACCACGTAGCACCGCCAGCATCAAGCCTGAAGAGAGACCCACGCCTCGAATAGCCATCAGGACTCCAGGAAACAGGATCCGTCTTACAATAGCACCGGTGGACAGTCGAAACACCGCTGATGTCCGCCTTCGGTTCCCACCGCTCGAGCCGCTTTGGACAAAAACGGGAATCGGTGCCATTTTTCATGTGTTTGTGTCGGTGTGACCCGGGGCGATTGGCGGCCATATTTCAGAGCCGGCTGTCCCCAGGTCTATCATTAGGGCCAGCTAACGACGCCAGCACATGAACTTCCCGCTCCGGAGCCGCGCTCTGAGGCCGGACAGACGGACAGACGGGCAGACGGACAGTCGACGGCCGGATAGGGGGATAGCCGGACAGCCGGACAGTGGGACAGACGGACAGTCGACGGCCGGATAGCCGGATAGCCGGACAGGAGGACAGACGGCCTGGACAGGCGAATAGGAGGATAGGCGGGCAGTCGGACAGACGGCCTGGGCAGGAGGATAGCCGGACAGTCTGACAGATCGCCTGGACAGGAGGATAGCCGGACAGTCTGACAGATCGCCTATGTATGTATTGTATGTATGTATATTTCATAAACTTCATCCGTGCGAACACAGCTTTTCAGAAGTTTGCGTCGTACAAGTTAAATCA
>JARFNZ010129223.1:0-11409 GCA_031763405.1 Balanus nubilus
ACAGCGCCGCCGCCGCCGCCGCCGCCGCCCGCGCCCGACTGGCGCCAATGGCTGTTTATCGCAGTCTCCACACCTGGTCACGTGCTGTAGAGGTGCGCACGGCCGCCGGGAGGGTTCCGGGAGGGTGCGGGGAGGGTTCTTGGGAGAGTAGGATTATGGGATAGGGACGATAGGGTGCGAGGAGGTTTAGAGAGCAGGAGTTCCGCCACAGGAGAGACAGAAGAGGAGCGCGATCTTTTTTGAGGGGGAGGGGTAAAATTGCGCCTTTTGGCGTTCCATAGAAAGAACCGACTTCAGAACGCCTCTCCTTCAGACTTCACCAGCTTGAGTTCCAGGGCAGGGTCGACCGGAAGTAAGGGGCAAGGACGACCCCGCGTGGGAACTGGGGAGGTCGGGCGAGGGGGAGGGGTGGGGGAGGGCTGCGGTAACAGGTGCGTGGGGAGAGGGGGGGGGGAGTATGTGGTTCGTTTGACACGGGTTGGAGGCTTATGATCAGGGAGGGGATATTTCGGAAGGGAGCAAATCGGTGGTGAAAAGGTACTTTGATGCTTGTTTGTCTTTTCCTGAAGAAAGAGATAAGTCAACTTAACACCTACCTGACGAGGGGTGGAAAGGTTTCTACTGAATTTCAGAAGTCACCAGTACCACAAGGATCAAACGCTTCCTGTAATACAAAACACCTCCCATCCAGCTCAAATTAACGCTATCTTCCGCATCAAACCACCCAAGCGCAACAAACCGCTCCACCAAATCTCACCTCCACCCCATCCCTCCGCACACCTGCTGGGTAAACCCACCCATCCAACCGTAAAACCCTCCCCTCCCCTCCCCCTCCCCCGCCAGCCGCACGGCGCCGGGCGATGTTAATTTCGGCCAGCTGGCGCCGAGCGAACCCTCCCGTCGCCCGTGCACAGCTCTAGCCGGCGCCACCCGAACCCGCCCGAGCCGTGCACAGCTCTGCGGCGGCTCCATTTGAGACATTCCGAGACCTGACAGGTGGACGGCGAGGGCTCGCGTTTTTGTCACCGACCAGAGTCGCTCAAATCACGGTGAAATGTGGCTCTCAAATCTAGAGGGACGCGGAAGCTGCGCGGTTGAAGTCGCGGGGCGGGGCGGGGTGGGGCGTGGAGGGGAGTCGAGGTAGGATTGGGTTTAAATGGCGATTCAATGTGCATTTGGAACTGGTAGCCGGTAAGGATGAAGGAAGACATGGATGGAAACGGAAGAAATGGAAGTGGCGAATGGATGAAGAAATAAAAAAGAGATGAAGGAAGAAGACAGAAATGAAGAAGGAACGGGGGACGAAGAGGGAACGAAGAGACGAAGATATGGACAAATACACAGCCGGAAGTCCAATATGTGACGAGTGTCAAAAAAATGTGATGGAGATTGAAGCATGAAAACCAGGTAACTAATAAACCTGACCCAGGTTGCTCACTGTATCTGGTATACTGATTATCACCGAAACATCCTCCCCCTCCCACTCCCCCTCTACCCCCCCCCCCCCCTCCCGCCCCCCACCGCCGACTGACCAAACTAGGTCGACCCAGAGCCGCCTGGGAGCCTTCCAGGCGGGAGGCAGGTGCGCTCTACCGCCGACGAGGCGACGGCCCCGCACCGACCTTGCCATACTGAAAACTGTGCCGCGGCAAGGGAACTTCTACACAGAGCCGACCTTCCCGCCCCCGCCCCCGCCACCACCCCCGTCGTCACCGCCGCCCCGCCGCCCCGCCGCCGTCACCGCCGTCACCGCCGAGGATCTCTGAAGACTGAAGAGTTTGGTTCAATCGTCATGCGTAGGAACAACGGAGACTGTCCAAGCCGGGCGACCCCGTCACTCGTGACGTGTCACGCGTCACGTGACGTCACATGCGTCGCGCCGCCACGCCGTCACGCGGTCAGACAACTGTCAACGGCAACTGTCAACGGCGGTGGTCGCAGCTGTCACTCCGCTCGACCGAGATTTTAGGCGGGCGGTAGAAAAGCAGCTTATGAATTCCGCCAGCTGCACCAGTCAGCGAACAAGCGGCGACGACAGCGGCGGCGGGGGCGGCGACGGCGACGGCGACGGCGGGGGCGGGGGCGGGGGCGGTGAGGCCTGACAGCTGGTGGTAACATGAGCCGCAGACCAGCTGCACGGGATCCCAGGCCCCCCAGTGTCAGCACTGGACTCGCTTCGCTGAGCGCGGGGAGACGGACAGAATGACGGGATGTCCGAATGTCGATATGAATGTCAGACAGAATGTTGATATGTCGCGCCGGGAGGAGACACTCGGTCACGAGTTTACCGACGAGCTGGCTGGGCTGAGTATGATGATGCTGATGGTGATTGGGGTAAGGATGATGATTGATGACGTACACGGAACTGTTCTGAGAAGCGACGAGAAAGCGGAGCAAGGAAGGGAGCGGAATGGACGGAACAGCCGGTCAAATGCCAAATCAGGTGTTTTTTTTATTGATATTACAGTGTGATACATAGAGTAAACTGGGCTCGGCAATGGGCGGGTGAAACAGCTCAGCTTGTGCGTCGGGCTCGGAGAGGGGGAGAGAGGAGTAGAGAGAGAGGGGGGAGGCGGGAGAGAGAGGGAGGTAGACGGCAGGTGTCGGAGGTGGTCGGAGACGGCAGGTGTCTCGCAAGGAGGGCGTCCAGCACCTGGCTTTCTCGGAAGGGCCGCACGGGGTCAGTCGTGAGGCAGCGCAGATGTCTCGGTTGAGGCTGTCCCAGAGACAGCGCAGATGTCTCGGTTGAGACAAAGTATCAGGCTGGATCAGGGGTGAGACATAGCAGATGTCTCGGTTGAGACAATGTAATAGACTGGATCAATGGATTACCACTGTGGATATTATCAGTGGATATCAGTGACTGGATTACAACCCTAACATCGGTGTAGAGACCGATGAAGCAGGCAAGGAAGGATAAGGTAAACACCAATGAAGCGGGCAAGGAAGGATAAGGTAAACACCAATGAAGCAGGCAAGGAAGGATAAGGTAACTATCTACAGGAAAGGTCGAGAGGAGCGTCAAGGAAATGGAAGGACGAACCGAACCGGAAAGTCGCGCAGACAATGTAATCGAAGCGGAACAAGCCAGTGTTAATGTACGGGTATAAGGGTAAAACTAACAGACGACCCCGAGCAAGGCAATGCTTGGCGCATGATGGATGAGACTAACAGTAAGACACAGCTGGCTGGGCTGAGTATGATGATGCTGATGGTGATTGGGGTAAGGATGATGATTGAAGACGTACACGGAAGACGTATTGAAGACGAGACACAAAAGCACAAGAAATACACCGTTCCACACGCAGAACATAGTAACATACACCGAAACTCACCAATCCAAACTCTTCAAGACACGCGTGGTACAAAGCATTGGTAGAAACAGAGACCCAACCACACGCCTGAACAGAAAGGCACGGACACAGCTGCGAAGACCAGTGCAGCAGGGAAGCACGATGGAGTCTACATTCGATACAGCTATGTGGATGATGGGGGGGGGGTAGGGGTGAGGGGAGAATTGAACCCAAACAGCTGTGCAGCTGTGGCCGGGGGGGGTATAGAGGGGGACGGGGACGGGGGGGGGGGGGTAATTAGACAGTGGGCAGGTGACAGAATCGGACGAGTGGCTGTGACTGAGTCACCGAGTTACCGAGTCACACACTGCACAGAGTCAAACCGCACAGAGACAGACCGCACCCAGTCAAACCACAGCTACCCGACACAGAGCGTCTTTGACTCATCTATCTCTGAAGATGTGAATCTTCCCTTTCCAAAAAATATCTTCTTCCCAAATGATTATTAATGGGCGATAATTAATTTGTAGCAATAAACATTAAAGTGTGATTTTAGTCTCTCTTTTTATGGGATGCGTGATAATCACTCATGAGAGAGAGTAAGAGTCGTGTGGCAACCAAAACTAAGCCTGTAACGTTTACGTTGATGTTATTACAAAGCCCATGCAATGTTATGATTCGCTTCGTGTTGAGGCTAAGTGACTTCTGAACAATTGTCGTATAATGTTTAAGCAAAAAATGTAGCCTAAACAGTGTTTTTGCTGTATTTTAAATATATTTTGACAAAACACCATTAACATTCGTAACAGACAACACAGCTTCAACTGACACGACCAACCGACTGGAAAAAACAACATCAACTTCATCACTCAGTCTCAACTCACCTGTAGTTTGTTTGTCTCCTCCAATGCGTGTCTCCCTCACTGCGTCTCCGTTCGTCTCCGTGTCACAGTGTCTCGCCGTGTGCGGAGCTCCGTTTTCGCACGTCCTTCTCGCTCGACGTCAGGCGCCCTACTGCCGTCGGCCGCCGCCTCACAGCTGTTCAGCTCCAGGTGACCGGCAGTCCGCACCTGGTCGGCCGGCCGACCAATCAGCGGCCGAGAAACAAGCGCACCGACCGCTGATTGGCCGCCGCCGCCAGCCGACCGCCGCGCGGGCTTTAAAAAGCAGACGGTAAAACGTGACGGGCTGTGGAGATGAGAATCCTAGAGTAGGGACTCGTGGGTTTGTTGTTTCAGGTTGAAGGTCGTATTTGTATTAGGATCCGTTTACTTCCCAGAGTTCTAAGAGTCATACAGTCTTGTTGTCAGGCAGCCCCTTCACAGTCCAGTAAATGGAGGCCAATATCGGCTGAAAAACGGAAATATGCAAACCATTAGTGAGTGGTACCGTTCCATGGCAAACTATCTGAACTTCCTAAGAAAACAGTCAACGAAATTTGTCGTTGGGTTTCTCTGTAAGGGGGGCAAGAGTGCACGTTTAATAATGCATGTAACCGAACTAAACTTCCTCGGGGTAAAGTTTGTAAGTGGCTCCTGGGGCATACCATAACTGATCGACCAAACCATAACACACGAGAGCCGGCCGCACACTGCGCCATTCGGCTGCGACATCGCCGCGACTCTATCAGCGACCTCGCCTATATAACGGACAAAGCATAAAAACCGTGTGTTCTAACGCATTTTACTTAATTGGTAGTACCAGTACGACACCTGAATAAAAACATTTGAGGATGGGTTCAAACCCTGAAATGTGTCCGCGAAAGAATCGCGGCGATGTCGCGGCCGAATGGCGCAGTGTGCAGCAGGCTTAAATCTCAGATTTTTAAGATGCTACACTAGTTGGGTTATCTGGATCGTTAATTCACGTTGTAACATTTTTAGCATCGTCCGTCGAACAGTTTGAGAGGAATCGCCCCAGACAACTTCTCAATGTTGTGCAAAACTCTAGTTTTCATCATCCAATATCTCCTATATAATTTATTTGAGTTATGTAAACCTGTATATCATAGGAATCAAAATGAAGCAAAAATTTAAGTTTTTTTTTTACAAATAGAAAACTTCTAAAAAAAATACACGTGCCTCGAGCATATATCCGTGATTTAACAATTTGGTCATTTAAAATGAGAAATTTGTACCATTTTAGAAACGAGTTCGATGGCCTTCGATGGCCAAAATATGGAACATGGGTTTTTCCAAAATAGCTTTATTTAACTTCATATATGGCCATGCGAGTAAAAAATAATTGTATTTACCACATTTTCAGCATTTTGGGGACACCTAAATTTGTCAGATGGCCCCACTTAAAATAATTATGTTCCGTTCAACAACCTGCTTCCAATGCTATATAAGATGTCTCCTGCAGGTCGCTCCGTGACGTCATGGTGACGTGGCCTCAGGTCGTACCATGCAGTCCACGTCAGATCGCCCAAGTCATAACACACAACAGGTAACATTTCGATGAAACTTCGTCTATGTGGTTATCTGTGTCGTAGAGTAAAGCTGAAGAAATAGACTTGAATGATTTTCGAGATATAATATAGCCTAATTAAATTTATTTTTGTCCGGCATAACTATAGTCCGTTTTTTTCTGAGTTCGAAGTCAACTGTAAGAACCGTTTCGAAAACAGCACGGGTTTGACCTGATAAATTACTTGAAAGCCTGCTACGCTCCACACCAGCGTAGATTGGGAAATAATGACAATACAATTGTCCAAAATATATGCAGTAATATACTGCATAAATGCTATTATGGCACGGGTTTCTATGCCATTAAAAAACTTTAAGGTTAGAAACATACCTTATGATCAAGATCAAGTTGCCCGCTGGCGTGCCTTGGGAAAAATCCTGTTGAGATTCTTCTGAAATATATTTTCGTCTTATTTCTCAATATTACACCGAAGTGCACTTCTTTGAGATGGTAAAGTTATTCCAGTAATCCTAGCGCCAAGCCCGTGCTGTTTTCGAAACGGTTACAGTCGACTACCAACTCAGACAAAACGGAGTATAGTAATATCATCGACTAACTTCTTATATTTGTACTATGCTAATCATATAATCATGCATATCATCAATATCTTCAAGGTCCAAAGATATTATAAATGCAATATTTCTTGAACCTATCTTCAATTTTTGCCATCGATGCTTTATGTCTAGAATCCATTTTTATCACCACAAATTTTAGTGTTTTAAACCGCCACACTTCAAAATAATTTGCACAATTTTAGGTAATATTTAAAATGTAAAAATCTAAAAAATTTGCAAAATCAATGCACGACTTGAAGGTATGGTTTAAGGCAAATCTAACGGTATGCATTATTTTATTATTAACATGATTCATATTGTAGACAATGGCCTCGATGGCTTACGACTCCCTCCCGGGGTACCAGCTGCTACCTGCTTATGAGAAGCTGTACTGAACTCAGATGGTTCAATCATACAGTAAATGCAGCTTTTTATGTGGGACCAGATGATCCTAGGGGCTCCCGGCGGCATGGTGTTCCTTTCATCAACAAGAATGAGTTGTCACCGAACCCATTAAATATTAACTCTGTGGACTTCTGCGTCTGGAACGTCCTGGCGGAGGCAGTTGCCTTAGCGTCAAAAGTTTGACTCCCTGAAAGACTTGAGGAATGTGATAGGGTGGATACCTGAGTGATTGAATACCATCAGGTGAAGTATGCTGCAGTGGAAGTGACGATTGAGCGCTGTAATCCGCTCTGAGGGAAGTGCAATCACACATGCGTCCAATAAATTTGCAGAACAGCAGTTGGAAAAAAATACTCTAAAATTTGCAACAATAAAAAGCTTAGAAATGGAAGTTCTAAATTTCAAATCCCTGTCATCACTCAACTCTCTCTCTCAAATAGGCCGAACGTTGGGATAGTTTTTTGGCCCACTAGGTAAATACACTACCTCTTTGAATTTACTAACTGGGTAATGGTGTGTGGACAACTATGTGAAAAAAACATTTAAGTCCCTTTGTTTGAAAATGGTGCAGCCGCACATAAAACACAACAATCAGACAAATAATCCAAGTATCTGACGGTGTCGCAATAAATACGAGTACCTACAAGCACCAATTTACTTAAAATTGTGCTATGGTTTGTGCCACAGTTCATGCATGGTTGAACACTGCGCGACAACAAAGTAAAGATACAACAACAAAGCCTTTGGACGTAAAACAACACTAGAGATACACATTGTTCTATAAGAAACAACTACCGGCGCCGCACCGACACCGCCAGAATATAAAGTAATTACCTACCAGCATTTGTCGCAGCTTTAGACACATCTACCGGCATATCATAGGCAAGCATTATATAGCCTGTATCTTCTACAAATCTGAATCTATTCTGTCGCTAGATGGCACTAGTAGTAAACGCCTGAACTTATGCTGTACCGCATGGCTTGAAGCCACCAACTGCGTGCTCTGAACAGAGACGGGATGGACGCACTGGCGGATCTAGAACGGGGGCTGCAGGTGGTTTGGAGGGGGCTAAATTTTAAAAAAAAATCCACAAAATTTGAAAAACTCATTGGATTTGGCTTCCTTGTACCTTATAAGACAGATTAAAACGAACATATTTTAGTAAAAGTGTATTAGATTTCCTTCTAAATGAGAAAATGTGTCAAATTTCACCGATTTCAGACGATTTCGGGGTGGGAGGTGCTAAAGTCCCTGCCGCCCCCGCCCTCTTGGATCCACTAGAGGGTGGACGTAGGGACGCTACGAAAAGTCTATGTGTGTGTGGTGGGGGGGGGGGACAGTCAAATTTTGATATAATGTTGACGAAAATCTATCCCCCATATGCTAATTTTCTTTCAAATTTGGGCTTCTGGCGTTTGTGAATCATTTGCCTCCAACAATCTGTATTTGAAAGAAAAGGAAAGATGTTAACAAAAAAATGGCCGAGAAGTGGGGGCTCAATACCCCCGGCCTCACCGATTCCAACGTCCACGGTGAATGTGAGGTAGTGATGAAAGGATCGGATGTTTTTGTCCAAATCGTGTCAGATCGGAAAGTCTAAGGAGTAGAATACTTGCAAAAATATCAAATCATTTTGACACACCATCCATGATAACTGAATCTGATGTGTAGACAGGTATGAGGCAATGTTCATATATTTATATCATAACTTACCGTGTTAATCCCCAGTGACATAACGCTTCAAAGGAACCTTCATCGTTTTGTTCTGCTCCACTTGTACGAATATACACAAAACAACTAAAGAAGAACTGCCATAAACCGCATGGAAGTCACCGTTGTTGCTTTCTGCTTTACAATCCTGATAGACGAATGCACCTAGTTACCTAAACTTCACAATAGCAGCAGACATCGTCAAGCACAAAATAACTATTTCGTTGTTTCCTCCTTTTATAATCAATTTCCGCAACACAAGCAACTATTGTTATGCGCCATTCAAAAACTCAGCTTTGCAGGTTTACCGTACATTCTGAGCGGCTCGTCCATCCACCCAGTACAACCGTCAGGGCCTCCACCCGTCCCGTATGATGCGGGCCTCGGACTGCTGCCGTCCTTCACTGGTGCAGCTGTGTGGACCACCGGCGGGGGGAGGGGGTGCAGGCCGCCCCTCCTGCCCCCGTTCCCGCGCCACCTGCCCTGACACCGCCCCAGGCTGCAGAGATTCAGTGTTACCGTACCGCCCCAGGCAGTCTGTCCGTCTGATGTAGAGATTCAGTGTTACCGTACCGCCCCAGGCGGTGTCTGTCCGTCTGATGTAGAGATTCAGTTATACCGTACCGCCCCAGGCAGTGTTTGTCCGTCTGATGTAGAGATTCAGTTTTACCGCACCGCCCCAGGCAGTGTTTGTCCGTCTGATGTAGAGATTCAGTTATATCGTACCGCCCCAGGCAGTGTTTGTCAGTCTACTGTCGAGATTCAGTTTTACCGTACCGCCCCAGGCAGTGTTCGTCAGTCTGCTGCAGAGATTCAGTTTTACCGTCCCGGCATTACCTGTTCCCGTAGCATTTTTAGATAGGTAGCTCTGGTATTAAGGCGGTATGGGAGTAGGCTTTACTATGAAATGGTAGATATTGGAAGCGCTGGGTATACCTATTAGTGGCCTGATCTGTTTTTTGGGCGTTGTGGTGTGGCCGTGGCGCCGGTGTGGGATTTTCGGGAAAATATTGCGCCTCTAGCTAACCGGTTTTGCCGCCTTTGGTGTGCTCAGAAAGGATTCAGGGGGTTCGGAAGGGACTAGTTTGGGCGTAATCCTTCAATTATTGGCCAAAGGGAGTCATCACTGCTGGGGACGTTGGGGAGAAGGAAATTCTGCTTCCCTGTCAATTTTCGTGGATTCATTTTATAGTACCTACAATGTTTAAATGCACTGGGATTTGTATTTGTCCCTTCTAACGTTCTCTTTAAAGGGAATAGTCCACCTTGAAAACAATCGAGTGAGTGCGATTGAACGACCCAACAAAGTATGCAGATATTAGCGGCGATGTTAAGATATCCTAAAAACGACGATATGTGAAGATATTGATGAAAAATCAATCTTACTACATGACGTAAGTTGCACATGTGTCGTCATGTTTACGTCATATGTGTGACGTCACACTTGCTATCCCAAAAATACTTGGTTCATTTCCAACCGATTTGCAAATCAAAATGCTCACTAGAATCTTTGAGAAATGCACATTTGGAATCTAGGTGGCATGTTTCTATATATGCCATATATTGAATGATATTTCAAATGGAAAATTTTGATTTCGCGTCAAAATGTCGTCATGGCTCGGAAGACCATTCAAGCATTTAGTCATAGGATTTTGCCAATTTCTATTAGTTTTCCAGTAAACAATGATGGCAGCACTTGCTCTGAAAAAAAACAACACATCCATTGAAGGGTTTCTCGCTAAGGTAGATGCATTATTTCTTACACCACAAGCATTGTTCGGTATGGATATTGATAGGCTGGTAACACACAGTGAGGACTTATGGACCACCCCACCACCATGGACAAAGTTTGGCCTCGTGTCAAAACTCAGCATTAAGCCATCGGTGCTGCTGTCAAATGCAATCATATTTCCCACGAAAACAATGATACCAACACCTACCATAGCTCATGCAACGCTTCACGCCCGGGCGTTTTCGCACTGCGCAGGTTCACCTAAACATTGTATGAGTAAATGTTCAATAACTTTGTCAATTGTTAACGGATTTTGAAACGGAAATTATCAAAATCATTCTCGTGAAAAGACACGTAATGTGATAGCAGTAACTCGTGATAGGAGCAACACGTAGTAATGATGGACAACCGCCAATAATTAGGTTGAATTTAGCCAAACTCGGTTCACCTCAACTGCAAATCTTGTCTTTTTAAATGACGTCAACTCGCATCTGGTACATTTCAGCCATCTGGTAAAAATCAAGCGATTCGAACACAAAATTTGCTCTTGCATTATTGATAGTTAGATTTCAGATTATCTGCCTCGTGCCATGGCGTTTCTATATGCTAGCTACATTTTTGTATATCTCTGTTCAAAACCCCATGTTAAAGGTGGACTATTCCCTTTAAAGGTGGACTATTCCCTAATTATTAGATCATACATTATACATACGACAACATTGGCTACACAGGCTATTGTCAACAAAAGATGATATGAGGGAATTGGGGTCCAGTGGAGAGGGTGGGGAGGGGAGGGGGGGGGGGTAGTAGGAGGGGGGGGGGGGTGAGTACGCAGCTGCCCGCAGACGGCCACCGGAGACAGCCTCAGCCGCCAGCACAGATTCACAGCTGCTGCGGATTAGAGGTGCAGTTTTCCGCACCGCCGCGCCGCACCACACCGCAGGTAGTTTAGAGATACCTGCGGTTAGACATACCATGCGGTTAGACATAGTTTAGACATACCTGCATACATACCTGCATGTATGTGAGCATGTATAACAATGCGATTGTAAAGACAGCGCAGGTGTAGTGGTATTGGGTTGTTTGTGTGGTACGGTACGTACCGCGGGGTTTCGGAAGCAAATATTGCATCTCTACCGCTGATTTCCCCATTCTCCAGCCCCCTAACCCAAAACTACCATCTCGACCTCCACCACCGTCAGGGGGGGGGGGAGGTAGGTATGTGTGTGGGGTGCAGGTGGGGGG
>JARFNZ010129234.1:0-11409 GCA_031763405.1 Balanus nubilus
ACTGTGTGCAGTGTGAGTGCCCTGCAGTACAGTACAGTGTGGAGTGTGACTCGGCGTCTGCCCCGCAGTACTGTGTGGAGTGTGAGTGCCCTACAGTACAGTACAGTGCGGAGTGTGACTCTCGGCGTCTGCCCCGCAGTACTGTGTGGAGTGTGAGTACAGTACAGTACAGTACAGTGTGGAGTGTGACTCTCGGCGTCTGCCCCGCAGTACCGTGTGGAGTGTGAGTGCCCTGCAGTACAGTACAGTACAGTGTGGAGTGTGACTCTCGGCGTCTGCCCCACAGTACTCTGGTTACAGTGTGGTACAGTGTGGTACAGTGTGGAGTGTGACTCTCGGCGTCTGCCCCACAGTACTCTGGTTACCGGTCGGCCAGCCCCGGCCTGCTGCTGCGTGAGTACCGAAGTAACATGACCACCCCGGTGGACGTGACTCGGATCTACACGCAGAGCTACCTGGCCGACGGGCCCAGTATGGGCTACCTCCGCCGGCCCATCGAGCCGTATGACAAGCCGCCAAAGAGCCCGCACTTCCACCGGCCGCCCAGCGGTGAGACGCGGGGGAAGGGATCAGTCTCGAGGAGCATCTCAGTGAACGGCTGCTTGTTCCATTTTCTGCCGGCCCGCTTGCTGCCTAGTGCCGGTGTTTAGCTTGGTAGTGAGCGACCTCCCCGTCAGTCACCCCGGCTGCGGTGACGGGATGACGGGGCACGAAGGGCCGATGACGCGCGTGTCCCGCCCTCCCCTGCCCGGCGTCACGCAGCCGTCTGTCCTGTCGGAGTCTGAAGTGGCTCCACCGCCCCGCCATGCTACGTGACACGCAAAACGCGCGAGTCGGCTTTACGTCGTTAGTGGGCTTGACCTTCACGCGATTATGCAAATTTGTCGGTACTTGT
Source organism: Balanus nubilus (assembly GCA_031763405.1). Classification (NCBI taxonomy): domain Eukaryota; kingdom Metazoa; phylum Arthropoda; class Thecostraca; order Balanomorpha; family Balanidae; genus Balanus; species Balanus nubilus. The sequence goes on from JARFNZ010129234.1 coordinate 896, forward strand.
GGTGAGCGGGATAGACCTTGTGTCGCCCTGTCGGCGCGGCGGTCGCGTGTTTATGAAGAGACATGGAGCGGATTTTGGAGTCCTCCTGATGTCCTGCTGTCTCTCTGGGTCAAGTGTGCGCTCTCCGGGTTGTCTCGCGGTCCGCTATGTCTATGGGGAGACACGGAGCTGTTTTTAAGTCTGTCCAACGTACCGTCGGCACCTGTTCCCCTGGTTGTCTCATTGTGTCTGCGATTTAACACGGTCATGTCATTCCAGTCTTCCTGACTGCCTCTGTGTGTCTGTGTGTGTGTGCGGCAGGTGCTGGTGGCGGTTCTTCAGGCCGGCGGATGGTGTTCACCCGGCCTGGCTCGCGCTCCGGGATGCAGGCGCTCGTCAATCAGATCGAGTCTGAGACGCCCCGGCCGCGCTCACCCTACATGAACAACGAGGAGCCGATCGAGCTCAGCCACTATCCGGACGCCAAGAAGCCGTCGGCGAACGAGCAGGCGAAAATCGAGCGAGACGACTTCCCGGCGCCCTCCTACCCGTACACCGACCCTGGTGAGTATACTGCTGCCCTCCTACCCGTACACCGACCCCGGTCAGTATACTGCTGCCCTCCTACCCGTACACCGACCCCGGTCAGTTAGGTACCACCACACCGCACGGCACTCCTCAGCAGTAGATTTACGAGTAAGGTGACAGTAGTTTGTTTTTGTGTTCGTTCCATCCCATTCCATTAGCTATTATTCCATTTAATTTAATTATATTTTATTCATTAAAATCGCCATGCATTCCGTAAAGAGTATGTTCCAGTCGCTCCTCGGACCGTTCCCGTGGCTGTTCCAACTCTTCCGTCCTCCGTCATCTAACCATCTTAGAGTTCAAATACGCTCCGCTCGACTTCCATAGCATGTTTTTATTGTTTAACTTTCCGTTCCGTTCTGGGCTGTTGCCATCTGTCACGCCCAGAGACTGAGGCCCCCTGATCAATGCTCATAAGGCGGACCACAGTCAACTGCAGTACTATCCACCGTTGGACGGAGTAGGTCAGTCGACATAGAGGCTCCGTACATAGAGTCACCGTACACCACAGAGACATGCTCACCAGTGCGCTGTGCCGTCTCCGTCCCTCCCTTGTTGGCTCTATTTCTGACCACACGTCGTAGAACAATAAACACTGGCTGGGCGCGGCGTGGGCCGGGTTTGAATGGCCTACCGGCTGTGGTGAGCCAATATGTAGTCCGGTCCGCTATATATGTGTTGTGTGCTCACAATGAGACTCCTCGCACTGACGGTTTTAAAGTAAACGCACATATGCGTGTGCACACGCTACAGGCTACACATAAGCGTAACCACAGCCCAATGTCGTATGTGACGTGATGCCTCCCGCCTCGTTGAATATGTATGTACACTGTACACTGTCGCTGTGTGTGTGCAGAGTTAGTTGTAAAACGATGCGGTGTGGCAATGCCTTCCTGGTCTGGCAGCCCTGTGAATCCCAGGCTGATTGCCCTGTGCTTCCCTGGCAATCTCTGTGCCCTGGCACCTGTGTTTGCTTAATCGTATCGGTACATCATACGGCGTCCACTGACTGTGCTGACTGTGTGGTGTGTGTCGTATGTTGTGCTGTTGTGCTGTGTTGTGTCACAGAGAGGCGGCCATCAGACGGCGTCCACTGATTGTGCTGACTGTGTGGTGTGTGTCGTATGTTGTGTTACAGAGAGGCGGCCGTCAGACGGCGTCCACGGACTGTGTGTGTGTGCGGTGTGTGTTGTGCTGTTGTGCTGTGTTGTGTTACAGAGAGGCGGCCGTCAGACGGCGTCCACTGATTGTGCTGACTGTGTGTGGTGTGTGTTGTGTTACAGAGAGGCGGCGGCGTCTCTCGGACAAGTCCAGTCTACATGAGGCCGACCTGGACGAGCTGGACGCCGCCGACCAGGCCGAACAGCAGGTCGACCCCAAACTCAAGGTCAGTTCCCCCCCCCCCCCCACACACACACACACTGCCCCTCAAGGCGAGCAGCAGGTTGACCCCAAACTCAAGGTCAATCCCTCATTAATACCGGTCACCACCCGCACAGCAGGTCGATCCTAAGCTCCCGGTCCATCCTCCCCGGCTGCCCACCTCACTGGACGGCGGACATTGACCCCAGTAAAGGACCGAGCGTCTGGTGTCGGTGACTGCCGGTCGTCCAATCAGGGCTCGGGCTCCACCCGACTGTGACGGTATTATACCGGGATTGGGTCGGCTTTCGGCACCGCCGGCCGGTGGCACCGGTCGTATTCCGGGCTCTAGTGGGCGGATCTCTGCGTCATGCCCCGGCAGTGACCTGGTGGGGTTTGTCGACCGTTGGCCCCGAATCCACCCCGCTTACCGCGTGTCTCCGCACAGTCATGCCGATATGTGGGTTGAAAAACGGAAACATAAGTTTTAATTTATGTTCGTAGCTTTTTAGTGTACAAGTGAAATTTGGATGTCCTGGAATGTCGAATTTGGCGGCGGATGAAAGAATGCAATCAAATTTGAAGACTCATCCTTGATTGTTGAATGATAATTAGTGACAACTTCTGCAAAGATGTAATATCTCAAGCTGCATAACAAATTTGACATTGCTGTGCGTTATTTGCCACACAAAAAAAAACATGGGTATCGCTGCGTTGACTCCCCTCCTGTAACTGCCTGTGACGACCTACCTCCGCCTACCGTCAGCGGGAGGAGGCCGAGCTGAACAAGATCGCCAGCGGCATCGGCAAGGTGTTCCTCGAACAGGTCAAGGAGCGGGAGAAGCTGCAGCAGTGGAAACGGGCCAACGTCGACCCGAGGAACGCGTCGCGTGCCCCCAACGCCGACCACGAGCTGCCCTACCGGATGAGATACGAGTCGCCCATCTACGCTTGTGAGTGAGCTGGCCGTGCGCCGCGGCATCTGCTGTAGAAACGGCGGTGGTTTATTTTGGTGCATGCTGAGAATCTGAGAGTTTGCAGTAGGACTGTGGATGATAATGTAATACGGTGACGAGGTGAGGTTTGGGGTCCTTGTATGCAGAGCTCGTCTGGGTGTGGTATACCAAGCGGCCCCAGATTGGGTGTGTGTGCTGTACTCTCAGCTGCACAGATACTCCGTCCGATGGTGTAACTGTGACATAGTTTGGTGGGGAGATGGCTGTTCGGCCAGGATTGGTCCTGTCCTCTCCTGCGCCAACCTAGCCTGCCCTGTTCTGGCCCCATTCTTTCCTATCCTGGCTCGCCCCAACCTGTCATAGCCTGTTGACCTGACCCATCTGTCCGTCTCCCGTCTCCCGTCTCCCGTCTCCCGTCTCCCGTCTCCCGTCTCCCGTCTCCCGTCTCCCGTCCCATCCCATCCCATCCCGTCCCGTCCCATCCCGTCCCGTCCCGTCAGGTGACCGCCGTCTGTGGCTGGTGTGGCGGCCCGGCCAGCCGACGGAGCAGCCCATCGTGGTACCAGTCACACACTTCTGGAGCCGCCCCTGTCCCTGTCGGGATCCTCCTCTGATGAAGATCCCGTCCTCCCTCCGCTTGGCAGGTATGACTCCTGTCCTGATTTGACCTGATCTGGCATGACCTGATCTGGCATGACCTGATCTGGCATGGCATGTTCTGATCTGCCCTGACCTAACCTGTCATGTCTTGTCCTGACCTGACCCGACCTGACCTGACCTGACCTGACCTGACCTGACCTGACCTGACGTGACCTGGCCTGCCCTGACCTGTCCTGACCTGTCCTGCCATGTCCTGCCATGTCCTTTGTCGTCGCCTGTCCTTTCTCCTATCCTGACCTGACCTGGCCTGGTCCTTCCTGTTTCGTTTCTGCTCTGTCCTGCTTTGTCTGGTCCTATAATGTTTGTCCCGCTCGGTCTTGTGTTACCACTCTACATCCGCCCGTATGTACGGTATCTTGCCGTCTCACCAAGTCACCTCTGCCGGCGATCAGAACATATCTGACTCTCCTTAACTACATCTACCTCTACCTTGCATCTTGAGATCCGTTACCTTGTTGTCGGTCATACAACTGGCTATATCCAACGTCCGATTATTTTGGCACTGCTGCGTTGGTGGGCACATCGTGGTCCTGTGTTCCGTCCGACACGTGACCTCTGGCCCGTGACCCGTGATTGGCCCTGTGATTGACCGATGTGACCTGCAAGTGACATATGGTGACCTATAGGGACCTGTCATTGACTTCTTGTGGTTTATGCCGGGCCACCGCCGTCCCGGGTTGCGGGCTTGGGAACTGGAGGAGGATTTTGACCTGTGACCTGTGGTGACCTGTGACCTCCCTCTGTACAGCACCGTCCCGTGACGCGGACCACGTGCGGCCCTGGGAGTTGGAGGAGGAGTTTGAGCGCGGCGGCCCCTACCGCTCCTCTCTGCCGGGCCGGGCCTACGGGGCCGTGCCAAACTACCGCAGTGAGTGGGGCGCGGGGGTACTGGAGAGGGAGGGTGGGAGGGAGGCTAGGGCAGCGGTCCCAACTACCGCAGTGAGTGGGGCGTGGGGAAGGGAGGCTAAGGCAGCGGTCCCAAATGCCGCAGTGAGTGGGGCGCGGGGTTACTGGGGAGGGAGGGTGGGATGGAGGCTAGGACAACGGTCTTAACTACCGCAGTGAGTGGGGCGTGGGGGAAGGGGAAGGGAGACTAGGGCAGCGGTCCCAACTACTGCAATCAATCGTGGGGCGCGGGGACACCTGGGGGAGGCTAGGACAGGGCAGCGCCCAAATCTCACTTCGGTGTCGTCAGGCTGGGTTTGGATAGTTTCTGTCGGGGACTTCTGTGAAGAGAGTGGGAGGTATAGGGTGTTTTCATGTCGGGTCGGGAGACCTGCTTATCTCAAATGCTATTTTGAATTTAGTTTCCTGCAATGCATTGTTTTTTTGTTTATTTGTGGTGTTTGTGTACATCAATCCAATTTCAAGTCATTTTGCTGTTAAAATATGCGATAGTTGCGGCTTCATTTTGTTTGCTGCTCCAATGAGCTTTTAACTTTTTCGAAACGTTGATTGCTGTTACGTTCAACGCCGCTTGCCATAAAGTTCGGTTCAGGCCGGTGCCGGTGGCTCGGTAGGCCGGTAGAGGCCGGTTCACATGTCAGTGTTGGGAGCTCGGTCTGAGTGGTCGGCGCCCGGCCGCCGCCTGCGTTCCAGTCACCCGCTCGTCCATGTCTGCCCCGCGGCCCGGGTACGGCATGAAGTCCAGCACGCTGCCGTACGCCGGGGCCCGACCGGCCACCAGCGGCGGCTTCTACGTGAGTACCGCCCCGCCGCCCCCGCCCCCGCCCCCGCCGACGCCCCGTCCCGTGTGTGACGATGTGCCTGCCCACAGCGCCCGGCTCCCTCCAGCACTCGGCGCGCTCCGGAGGTTTCCAGACGCGCTCTCAGACGCTGCTGGGCCGACCCGGCGGTGGACTAGTGGGTAGCGTGAGTGCGGCCGCGGCTGGCCGACTGCGGGCGAGCCGGGCACGCACCTAGTTTCGTCTGCCTTTGTTTCTGTCTGCTTGTCTGTCTTTGTAGCTAGCTGACTGGCTGGATGACTGGTTGACTGGCTGGCTGGCGGTGACTGGCTGTGTCGCTGGCTGGACAAGTCTCTTGTGGTTGAGAGTCGCTCTTCTGGACGCCCGCTTCTATGTTCCCTGCCTCTGGCAGTGGAGTTGGCCGGCTTCTTTGCTGTTCGCTCATGGTAGTTCCTTCGTGAATCAGACGCTTGCGTACAGCCGTGATCCTCCGAAGAACCGGCCGTGACGCCTGTACCGGCCGTGACGCCTGTGCCGGCCGTGACGCCTGTGCCGACCGTGTGTCGGGCCGGTCAGCCCTGCAGTGGTGAGGCAGGTGTGGCCAGTGTGGTGATCGCCAACGGAGGACCGCCGGAGGCCGACCGCCGACAACCAGTCAGACAGAATTACGTGACTGTGTGGCCGCCGAATCAGACAACCAGACAGACAGAATTACGGGACGGTGTGGCCGCCGAATCAGACCAGACAGACATAATTACGGGACGGTGTGGCCGCCGAATCAGACAACCAGACAGACAGAATTACGGGACGGTATGGCCGGCGAATCTGATATAGCCGACCGAGCCAGACAGGACAGACCGATAGCTTTGGCCAAGCCTTGCCAGTCCCAACCTGAGCCCGATCTTGCCAGTGTTGTTCATCTTCGTTTTGCTTGTAATATCGCGGATTCACGGCAACGGCATCTTACCAAATGTGGATCTTTATCCACAGCATTCCATTTACGACATTCCGTGACTTTGACACCATTTGCATGTCATTTACGGCCTTTGTATTCACGGCATTGGTATGAGTGGGCCCAGAGATCATACCAGGCTTCAACTTGGTGTCCGACAAGAAAAGACCAGACCAGACCAGACCAGCCGAGTCCGGTTCAGACAAGACCCGGATCAGACGTGTGGAATCGAATAGGGCAGTTCGTTCCCATCCGCCCCCCATTTCCACTTCATCGATTCGTCCCAATCTCGTGTGGTGGACCAGGCCAGCTATGGTCGTTGTTTTCTGGAAACCGCGTAGATCGTTCGCATGGTGCATGGTTGACTTGTATACGTAGTGTTTAAGTCGATTTCCCCTTTTGTAGCAGGCGTCCGTCGACCGCATTGGACGTAGTTCGCCCGGAACTGAGCCTGCATTATTTTCCAGCTTCGTTTCCCCACTGCAGCTGCGTGTTACAGGCGCTGTGCGGCTCCGTTTGTGTTAGATGCGGAACAGGAATGGTGTACAGAGCTCCATCTCTGCTGTATTGGTCCCTGTTCTTGTGGCTGTTCAACGCTCAGTGCTCATCGTGCCAGGGATGTCTATTGTCCGTTAGCTGTGCTGTCCGGCTTATCGTGGGACATCACCGCTGCTGGGACCTAAAGTTGTACGCTGGGATGTCAGAGAATCGCCGATGCTATCCGTGAGGTCCCCGTTGGCTGTTCGGTGTTGTGTTGTAACTGTCGGCAGCCTCTCGCCGTCTGTATGCCATTGTGACGTGCCGCGGCGCTCCTATGTGACATGTCGTCGCTTGGCGCACTGTGTGCCGCTGTGCGGACCATGTGGTCCTGTGTCATATAGTTATGTACCGCCCCACCGACCGGTGGCCCTGACCCTGTCGCCGTGGCCGCAGGGTGATTTCTACGGTGGAGGTCTGGGGGAGAAGACGCACAGCACCGAGTTCTGTAGCGCCCGATCCGACAGTGAGTTATGCTGCGTTCACACAGCGGCGTGATTACCGGGTTCAGCAGCCACAGAGTGTATCGATGGCCGGCACTGCGAGTCAGTGGCAGAAAAGTGGTTTCACTATGTAAGTTCGCAGAACAAATTTCCTCACCATCGGCAGAACAAATTTTCATATGTATTCCAATCGGGCACGTAGCCAGGATTTCGCTCAGGGAGCGGCCATGACACATTTTCAGCTACGGGGAGGGGGTAGGGGGTGCGGTCAAGAATTTTCAACTCTATTCTTTCCATGTGCAACGCCATAGGCGTAATGTTAAAAGTTACGCACAATCCCATTTTATCCCGACTCCTATGATGATAGCAGCCTGAAGAAGAATAATGCATGCTATTTTTTTGTCTATCTTCTGCCATTTGGACCCACAGACTAAAAATGATATTTCTTTATGGTCAAAGTTTTCATGGAATAAAATTTCCAAGTTCAGAAAAATGGAGAAACGGACCGCTTTTCTGACACTGCTGCGAGTACCGGCCCTTGTTCAGTGTGAGGTGCGCCAATAGCCTTGGAGGTTTAGGCGTCAGTAGACTCCAATTATCATCATCATTCGGTGTGATATGTCGACTCAGATGACCGTACGTCATATCTGCCATTGTAGCGTAACCTCAGACGCTGGTAACGTAAGTTGTAACGTGACGTAAAGACGCTTCGGAAAGGAGAAAAGTTCCTGTGGTGCTGCTCTTCACGCTAATTTGAATGTTTAGTTCAGGTGTTGCAAGTGTTGATGTTTTGAGAACTGTGACTCAGCTGTGTTTCTCACCTGGGTTCTGTTCTACCCCGTCTCGTGTCGGGGGTTGATTGGTCTCACCTGTGACCCTGTCCCTCCCCCCCCCCCGCCGCCAGTCTCGATCGGCTCGCTGACTGAGGCGGACCGTAACGCGCTGAACCAAGCCGAGTCGGTATCGGTGCACACGCCCCGCTCCGGCCACCGGCAGCCGTACCAGTACCAGTTCGCCGGGGGCCCGATGCGCCGCTCTCTGCCCAATGTCTCCCAGACGGGGCCGCCGCTGGAGCCGGCCAAGGTCTACCCGCTCCACCTGCTGGTCACGTCAAACTACCGGCTGCCGGCCGATGTCGACAGGGCGAACTTAGAGGTGGGTCGTGCTGGTGCGGCGTGCCGGCGGCCCGCTGACGTCATATGTAGGTGCTTGTGCCGTTGTGGAGGGATAAAGTCGCCTCTGCGGTGTGGCTAAATTCAGGATTATCTGGGAAGTTATTCATAAATATCGTGGGAGGGTTATGGGTATGTTGATAGAAATGTTTTCAACTTGGATTTAGTATGCTCACGTCTTCACAACATTTCTCGGTAGATAAAGACGTTTGGGTCGTGGAGTAATCAGGATTCTGCCTTTGCTACGTCATGGAGCTCCCAATGTTTGCGGCGTTGGAAGGGACGATTGGCATCTTTACTGAAAGAGCTTACGTTAGTTGCATTGCTGCGCTGAATTGCTGATGGCAATGACGGTAGCTATGTTAACTACGGGGACATCGCAGCTGTGCCACTGCGATGACGTCACCCCTTCTGCCTCTGACGTCAGCCCGCGTGTGTCCGCAGCGCCACCTGTCGGACGCCGAGTTCGAGATGTTTTTCCACATGTCCCGTGCCGACTTCTACCGGCTGCCTCTGTGGCGGAGGAACGACCTAAAGAAGCGCGGCCGGCTCTTCTAGGCTCTGAGCGACGACGGCGACCGCGGCGGCCACGACGATGCGGTAACCAGCATAATACGATCTTGGAGCTTCGTCTCTCTAGATACACACATGACATGCCGACTGGTGCGCCGCGGTTCAACCGGTCCGACCTGACCCAGTCCGACCCGACCCGGCCCTGGCCGGGGCGTAGCAGTGGTTTGGAGGGTCTCTGGTGGTGCTGGCGATACCGGAGCGGCCGGCGGCGGCCAAAGACAGGCAGCGAGCGACTGACCTTGACCCGGTCAGAGTTACCATATGCGGCAGCGAAGCGCACGCATGTGTGTGTATGTATGCGTGTGTTGAAGTGACAGCAGCTGGATTGGTTTACCACGCGGCAGCGAAATTGGCGTGTTTGTGTGTGTGTCTGCGTGCGTCCTGAGTGCCTGTAAGTGTTCGTGTGTGTGTGTGTACGTGTGGTTCTGTGTGTGTATGTGGGTGAGTTGGGTGCGTTAGCGGCTGACCGGCGCGCCGGGGACTCGGTGTTCCCGTTGGCTCGGCGGCGCCTTCCGGGAGTGACAGGGTGCAGTGGCCGGTCCGGTGCGGTGGGCCTTACGTGGCCGCCTTGGGGCATTCGAACGTGCATGCATATATTTCGGTGCGGCAGCAGCAGCTTATTGCAATAGAACGCTGCCACTGTTTGTTTGTTTGTTTTTCGTGACCTTGATTGGTGCGGCCTGTAGCCACACCCCATACGTAGCTAAGCTATCGGTCTAGTCACGATCTGCCTAGTGCTCCTTATTATTTAGATGTGGCGTGTACTCGGCTTAAGACGCGGACTAACGGAAGGGCAAGTTTTTCTGACGGACGGAGCTTCTGCGTAGCGGGGTACCACTGTTCACTGGACGTGGGGGGTCGTTTTTACGTACGGTAGCTTCCAGCAGCTCGGGTGTCTGCGAGCACCCCGCCCGCTTCCTCCTATCCGAATTGGCGCTGAGTGTTCAGCCCGGTGTTTCCCCTCTGTCTCTGTCTCTGTCCGCGGCCGCGGGCCCGGGCGCGTCCCACGCGGGAGGGGCGCCCGGACCGACGTCACTCTGGACGGCCTTCACTTCAGAGCGTGCTAGTTACTGTGCTCTGCTTTAGACAAAATAAACGCCTCAGGTCGTTACTGTTGTTTGTGGTGCTGTGATGACTTGGTGGGCATGTGTTGTGGTACACAGGATTAGCGGACGAATGGGGTGGGCCGTGAGCGTGCTCGCTCGCGATTGGAGGTGAACGGGAATCCTCTGCTTGCGTTATTTTGACTTTTGCTGCATAATTGGCATACTGCAAGGACTGAAATCTATCGATACGTTATTTAGTTTGTGTGTCGCCGTGCGCAGCACATCTAGTTAATCAATATAAAGTTAAAATCACAATTAAACGGGTCAAATATAATCGATCCAAGCATATGACATTGTTGCCCCGGACATTGTATGCCCCGGAAATAGGCAGTTTATGTTCAGAGTTTCGCAAATCGAGGAGCATTGTAGCTTTCATCACGTGCGGCGTATATACGAAAATAAATAGAAGTGGAGCGGATGAATTTGTGCCAAACCTCGCCGAGCTGTCTACTCAAAGTGCATCATTTACCGAAAATGTTTATTATTGCGATATATCAGTAC